>MU227549.1:1863848-1876032 GCA_018584345.1 Thuja plicata
ACAATGATAAGTTAATCTACTGAGTAACAGCAGTATATATTAAAGACATCTAAGGGACTTGTGGATTTATTTTTGTGGTAACTGATTCACCCCTCCCCTCTCAGTTACTCCATCTATATTTCCAACATATAGGTCAAACCACTATCTACCTATTCTTGAAACATAATAGAAATGTATAGATTAGAGATATGAAAATCATATATTGTTTAATTCTGGTGCGCAGATATTTTAGGACTCTCACAGACAGAATATCAACATTTGAGTACCTTATTCCTCTTCCATTTCTAGGTACATACATTCTTATTATTAGATCGTGCATCTACTTATTTTTACATTATATTAGATTTCTTATTGTACCCTTTTTTATATCTTCTTTCAATCATAAACATAATATCACTTTCAATTTTCTTCTATACATCACAAACAATACCCCAAATTCACACCCTAGCTAGATCTAGCATTTGTGCCCTTGCATCCTTTGGGTTGTTTAAATTAGATTTGGCTTGAGGATGATATTTTGGGTCACTCAATGTACATGTGTGACTTGATGGTCTACCAATGATCACCATTTCACCTTATACATCATGTAAAAACTTAATGTAGTGGATCTTTCTCTTATAGCGATATGGTGAACTTATTCAGAAGGATCTATAGAAGTGTAACAAAGATTATTACTTTGAAGATCCTTATGACCAGACTCATCCATTTGTGAATTATTTATAAATGGCTCCTTATTATTGTCCCCTTGTGGAAGGGGAGGCTTGGGATGCTTGTATTTTTTGGAAATACATGATGCTGAGGTATCTACATCACATGTCTACTTGATCATCTCTAAGAGGTTATTGGGTTTGAATACCTTGACCAAACCCTTTAAAATTTTTTATGATCCATCAATGAATAGTACCACAAGCCTCTACTTAGAAATATTAGTCACAGAAATTAAAATCCTCTAGAACTCTATTATGTAGTTTTCTACCAAACTAATTTGCCACAATTGTGCCAATTCCTTGAAGTTGAGATTTGGATCCTTCCATAAAATATGGTCAATGAGTCCTTCCATAAAATAATCATATGAAGTTACTTGGTCATGTAAAAGTATCACCATTCCATGATATTACCATTCCTATGTGATCCCCCCTAAGTTTAGTGCTAAAAAATATATTTCCTTATCCTCAATAATTTGATTCAAGTTAAAGTATGTATTGTCCTTTTGTACTCATCCTCTTGTGGATTTCTTCTCAAATCAATCAAAAGTGGATAGGTTCAACTTTCCAACCTTTCACTTGACATTACTATTATAATAGAAATAGCTCTTACTGCTCCCTCAAGTCCTCAATCGGTCTAATCATACCTCAATTGCACTTGCATCTCCAAGAAAGATGGCTCTTATGCTATATGTTACTCCATTACTTGAATAAAAGTGGGTATTAGTTGATGTGACCTATAAGGGCATCATGTGTTTGTCCTTCTAGTAATTGAATTATTGATATTTCCATTGAGGTTTCCATTTTTCCTCCCTTCCACCAATTTTCACAATGCTTCATCCATTTGTTGTTATTTTATTGCCAAAGTCTCACTGACTGTCATGTGCTCCTTTGTTATGTATGTTATCTCTCTCAATAATGTTATTATCTCATTATTGTTCTCCGCCATTCAATTTGATAAATAGTAGTGTTCAAAGATTGTTTAGCATGTCAGAGTTTGGATTTTGGGTGTGCTAACATTAATATTTTGTCATTGATGTCAACATGTTGGTTATTGTTTCAGATAGTGTGTTCAGTGTGTTTGGTGAAGAATATTTAAATTTTGAAGGTTCTGTATTGGAGATCTTTATTTGGGATCGTAAGGTATTGTTCCACAAGGCCTGTAGCTAGTCTAGAGAGGTTCATAGATGTTGAGATGATAGTTTGAGTGAGGTTTGACCAAGTTATTGGTTACTGTTGTTACAATGTCCCTATGTACAATGGTTGAGTATTTGGATCGGTATGTCTTGTATTTGAAATTTCAGAGGTTGTGAAGTTGGTGGTTACACTGTGCCTTTTCATTATGTTCATATCTAGTGTTGTTCATGATTCACAGTAAGCCAAGCTATCTTTTATTGTGATAGAATTTGGTATTTTTGTGTTCCTTTTGATTAGAGATGAAGACAAGTTTAGATTTCGTAATAGATGGTATTCATATTTCTTATTTTTGTTCTAGGATTGTGAAATGATCACGTTGTTGGATTTCACTATTTAAGGTGATCATATTTTCTATTTTGGGTACCATGTTTATGTTTCTTCATTTAGGTCTTAGCCCGCTTAATTGACTAAGATATTGAGTTTCTTTATGTTATTTTTATTATATTCTATTATGTTCATGGTTGAATATTTGGGTCCTATCTAAGTCTTAGATAACTTGATTTGAATCACTTTGGAGATTGATATTCATGTTTACATATTTTATTATAATAGGTCTATCTAACCAAGTGGTTGATTATTCTTTATCATCGGTATAAATGAGAGATCATCTTGTAATTTTTGAGTAGAGAGATGTGGTAGTATGTGATTAAAAGGAGAGTTTCTATTACATTTAGGACAAAGTTTGTACTTCATTGGAACTATATTGGCATTGGAGACGTTGTTTGTCATTTTAGTTGTAAGGAACTATATGTTCATCCTATTGTAATTTGAGTTCAAGATTGGTGATCCTGACAAAGGGCCATATCTATGATTGTATTCGCACGAGTGAGCTCTAGGCAGTGTGCTTGTAGATTGGGTTGTAAGCCTATGGTTTCTAGGATCTCTTGGCTCCTCCTCATTTTCACCATGGTCCTCTTCCATGGGTGACATCTCTAGTATATCTCTCATCTTCCCGTCATCTCTATAAACATCCTTCTCATATTTGTCATCATCCTCATCTTTGGTTACTACATGCTCTCCTCTAGAAAAGGGCTCCAAGTCTACTTTGGGGTAGCCTTCTGGAAGAATTGGTCTCATCACATCTACATGAGTGACTAAATATGCTACCTCAGTATCCAGCTCTACCTCTAGATCTTTCATTTCTATGTCATCTATAATAAATCGAGGCGAGGTCTCGGGCCTCTCTATGGTCATATGACCATGTGAATAACATGGTACTTGTATAGGAGGACATTGTGTTAAACCAAAATTTCACTCCACCTTGTCAAAGTAGAAAGGAATTACTATGTAGCTATTCCTTCTCACTAGAAACTGGAGGCTCTACATGTATCTCATGTAATGATTGATGTTTATTCATGGTGGTATTTGTCTATAGGGTCTTCAAATGATATTAGTTTCCTAAAAGTAATCTATGGTCACTCTCTTCTACTTGATAAGTCACCAAACTATTATAATGTACTTAGTGGATATTTGTTTTCTCATGGATCACTACGGTCAATATTGACTCAAAATCCTACTTCTCGTGTATAGGTGGTGTGCACAAACATATGTAGTAAGGTACATACTACCAATCTCTCTCTCTAGTATCTCACAAATCTTCCAAGATTAGAGTATAAGTGGGATAACATGGTCCTCCACTATGAGTATACTATGTGGTTCCTCTCCATGGGCTATAATAAATGGGCTAAAGGAAGAGAACAAAATGTTTTTTTATAATTAGGAGTAACAACACCAATGAATGTACATTTAAAAATATCTTCCTGACTAAAGGAACCTTGTCAGAAGTATGTACTAGTGCTCTTAGTGAAATGTGATCACTAAGTGTATGAGACAAGGTCCATCTTGAGCAGTATATATAATCTCTCTTAATATTTGTCTCTGATGATTCTGTCAAAAATGTCAATATCTGTCCTCGGCTAAGTAGTCATAGGATTTGGTATACGTCCTCATCCCATCTCTCCATCAGGGCCATCAACATGGCTTGGTGAAATCTAGTATGTGGAAGGTGCTATACTTAGTATAGTCCTACATCTCTGAGCAACTGCACATCCTTTGGTATTAAACACTTGTACTAACCTCAGAGGGATGTCATAGTCTTCATGGTACTATATTGCAACATAGTGGGCATCTCCTATAGTAACGGATCAATAAAGTGACATAAATACATTATATAAATTAAACACATTCAGTCTAAAATTAGACAAATGGAAAAACCTGTGACTAGGATGACTATCTTAGTGGACTACGTCAATTTTTTGGGACACGTTTAACTTTCTATGACTAGGTTAAATTTCAGGAGCTACGTCAACTTTCCGGGTTTCCTACTCTGGAAAATATCAAATCCTATCTATGACTCAGTTTCTACCTCTACTACAAAATATAGAATGTTGGAAAGAAAGAAAAAGCATGAGTATCAATAAATACCTTTTCAAGGGCCACATGATCCTCTACTTCTGTATTAAGGACCTCCATCCTTGTCAACTACATCACTTTCTTCCTTAGTATCTTTTCCTTCTTCCTCCTTCACAAAAGAAAAACAAAGGTAATGTAACAAGTGGAATTTTTAAAAGCTAATAACTCACTTATACACACCTTTTAAGTTAGTTAATTTTTAGATACTTTTCACTAACTTTAATTATTCCTCTCCTTAATTAATACCTCCTTTACTTCATTTGATCATAAATTGAGCTAGGAAGCTACTATTTCCACTTTTGTTTATATGTTGGAGTCATATTTGAGATTCCTTTCTATCCATGTTTTTTTAAAATATTTAGGGTACATCTTGAATTGTTTTGGAAAACATTTGTCAATACTTTCTATTCATATTTCATTGTAGTATACATGATTCCATGTTATACATTTCCTCATAGCAATCCAAAAAACTAGGCGGCATAGACTACCTGCAATCTTCATCAACTTCTATAGTAATCCCTAGGTGATATATGTGTTTCACTAACATGTGGTATTGTTGGTTGTGATTACTAGGAGTTTCTTGTAGGATCTATACATTGGGGGCTTTGATATATTGTTTTTCATTTATTAATTCTCTTTGTACATTAGCTTGCATATGTATGTAGTTCCATTTAATGCTAAATTTGGGGCTACATGTACCATCCTAAATTGCAAAAAAAAATTATTCTACAATTTAACAAATTTTTAACATCCACATTAGTGTATTTTCATTATAAATTTGCATTTAGGATTCCTTAATTGTACTTAATGCATACTTAATTTTATTTGACCTCTTCTCTCTCCAAATTGTGTAAAAAATGAGGTAGGGTATAATCTCTCTGCATCATCCTCTAGTTTCTTTGAATCACCAATCGAATTCATCTCCTAGGTCATATTTTACATCATTCTAGCCTCAAAATCCAACACTATTTTTGGAATCAACTACATTTTTTTAAAACTCTAAATGTAGGATCAACAATTACCTGGTCCTTGGGATTAACCAAAGTCCCTAAGTATAAGGTTGACTTAGTTCATCCTTGTCCTAGACTAGGTGAACCTAAATTGGCCATGTCCTAGGTGACTATGCCAAGATTTAGGGCCTAGGTCCATCCCTATAGATTTGAAGCGTTTCCAGATTTATGGTTGACTATGCAATTCTGACTTCCAAAATCACTAAAATTAACCTACTTGCTTTATTTTGGCATAACGAAAACAAGTTCAAGGTGAAGACACCAATTTGATCACAATAAGAAACTGCAAGGTGGAATCCCAAGCTTTATGATATTCCTTGTAGAAAAGGTTGGAAATTGAATACTTCTTTCAAGCATTCAAATCTAGTGTATAAAACTTCAAATGAAGCCTTCAAGACAAGATTTTCTACATCATGGAATTTCAAATAGATTATGTTGATGACTACGAGGAATTTTTACCTTGGGGGCTTGGTATGAATTCCATGTTATTTTTATATCTACGCATTAATGCTACATATTTATATCCTTTTAGTTCAAAGATTGTTTAGACTTACATTCAAGGGTTTCACTCTATCATACATAGGGTTATATCTATGCATTTACTTTAACATTCTTAATTACTTTCACTCTAGACATACTCTAATATCACAAGTATAATAAATTGTACTTGTTTTAGAAGGTATCTGTAGAGGTGGGAATCAATGAAATTGGGGGGTTGACTAAGGCAAACCCCTATATAGCCACCCACACACAATTTCTAGATTTCTAGGTTCAGAAAGTGTAGGTATAAGTTCAAATCTGGAAAGTTCTTAGTCTATTCATTCCATATCTCTGTTGTTTCTCAATTTAGAAAGTATTTGGAAAAGGCCAAAAAAGTTTCGTCTTGTCCAGGACTAATCCAATTTAGGTCATCCTTTTCCTTTTCAAAATTAGAATCTTCAGTCCCTATACTTGTAGGTTCCATATTTCCTAGATCAGAAAGTTTCTAGGATCTCAGATTTGGACAGCCAGAAAAATCAGGTTCAAATTGTAATTCGCCTGTTCAATTTTTTAGTGTACACGTTCCTATACCTTTTTATTTTCATTTACTTTCCTAATTAGATTTTCCCTTTCAGATTTACATATCACTTACATAATTTTATCCCTAGAAGGCCTAGATTGTGTGTTAGCACCCTTACTCACTTGGTTGTGCTTATCAGATTTATCTTGCTGGATATGATTTTTGATTTCAATGTATAATAGCTACTTATAGATTTGGTGAATGGTCTATCACCATTCCCTATTATACACTCCCAATCAAACTTTCTAGCAAGGTAAGATTCACATTATTGTAGCAATATTTCTTGCTCAACTTAAGACCTAGAGTTGTTTGTGTTGGGGAGGACTTGTTCTTTTGCATTATATATATCGCCAAGATCTAATTTGCATATTTTTATTGAGAGATAAAAATACCATGATATATAAATGTTTTACTTTATTTTCTACAAATACCTCAACAACCCCAAATTTATCATTTCAATCTCACTTTTTATGGTCCCTTTAAAATAAAAAAATGAGGAAGTCATCATCCCTAGTAAAAAATAAGTCATCTACATATATATAATAATTAAAATCTTACCATCTACTTCCTTGATGTAAAGACTAGGCTCATGATCACTTTTGCTAAATCAATTGCTCATCAAATATGAGTCAATCATGTGGTAACATGCTTGTGGACCTTTCTTCAGTGCATAAAGAGCCTTCTTGTGCCTATACATCTTATTTTCTTGATCTAAAACCTCATAACTAGGTTGATGCTCCACATATACCTCTTCCTTCAACACTTTATTAAGGAAGGAAGACTTCATATCCATTTGAAATAAGTTCCTTTTGTGTTGGGCAATAATTTCTATGATAACACACATAGTTTCCATCCTTTATATAGGTGCATATGTGTCAAAATAATATCCACCAAAATTTTTTTTGTGTCCCTTAACAACCAATCATGCCTTATACCTATCTATTTTTCATTCAGCATTGCACCTAGTCTTATAGACCCTTTTAACCCAAATAACTTCCTTTTTGGGATGGAAATTAGTTAGCTCCCAAGTTCTATTTCTTTCTATTACATCTATTCTTCATCAATGACCTCAGATAATTTCTCTTCTTTCACAGAATCCTCAAAATAAATCGGATCACTATGAGAAAATAATGCAAAATTGATATTCTCATCAAAATATTCTTCATACCTTTCATCTATATATTTCCTCCTTAGAATCTTGGTCTTTCTTGGTATTAGGGTGGTGGGAGTGTGATTAGAACCCTGAATAATGTTGTTTCTATATTGTAGAAGCCCATTCAAGAGGTATTTGTAGCTCTCTATGAAACAATTTAGATCTTTTGAGAGCTATCAAGAGCTGATTCTTTGGGTATCTATGTATACTTTCCTTTCTTCTTTATTCTATTAGGATTAAGCATGAGGTGTTTGGATATCTCTGTATATACTATTGCATTATCATGATGATCATCACACTCATCTTCTTCACAAAAAGTGAACGCTTTAATTGAAGTGCTTGAAGATTTTTCCAGCAAGCCATCCCAAGGCTCATTCTCATTGATCTCTACATCTCTAGTTGTGACGATCTTCTTGGTGACTAGGTTATTTAATATATACACATTTGATTCAAGACTATAGCTTTGGAAGATGCACTTTACACCCTTTTCATCAAAATTTTATTATTTTCTCCTTTGCCACATGTGCATATGCTATAGACCAAAACACTCTCAAGTGTTCAACTATCCATATCTATTTTTCCCATGCCTCAAGAAGAGTTTTATTATACATTGCCTTTATAGGAATTATACTTTTAAAATATATAGATGTTTCTTTAAAACATCTTCCCAATATTTATTTGGGTGTCCTTTTTATTTCATCATACTCCTTTTCATTGCAACAATGGTCCTATTCTTTCTCTCTTCCACTAAATTTTGTTATGGAGTATAACTCGCTATTATCTTATTCTTTATGCCATATCTCCTGCTATAATTTACAAAATAATTAGAGGTATACACCCCCCTCTATCTGACCTTAGGACTTTAACATAGTGTCCACTCTTTTTCATTCAGGGATTTAAACAACAAAAACTTATCAAATGCTTTAGATTTATGCTTCAAAAAATAAACCCATATCCTCGGATTGAAATAATCATTGAAGGTCATAAAACATGTACTCCCACAAAAATATTTGGTTTTCAAAGGGAAAACTAAATCTGTATTCGCCAACTCCACTTGTGCTCTTTCTCTTCTAGAGTTACTAGATTTAAAGGGCAGTCTATGTTCCTTACCCAAAATGAAAGATTCACACTTTCTACTTGACTCTATAATAATTTGCAAAGGATATACCATTATTTTCTTGGACAAAAAACTTAAAGCAACATAGCCAAAGTTGTCCATATCTAAGATGACACATCATGGAGGGGTCTTCAATCCTATTCTTGAAGGTTGATTGCTACTGCACTCTTCTACATTCTTCCTTAGAAGGTGTACGTCTCTATCACATCTCTATCCTCAATGAAAACATTGAATTCTATATTATTTGAACAGCTACAAACAATTTCTTACTCCAATCCTCCTAATCAATGATACATTGACCATTATACATCAATAAGTTGTAACCATTGTGGTTATTTTTCCAACACTCATCAAACACTAGTTTATACCAATTGAAAAAAAAAACATTTTGAATCTCCTTCTTCTTACCTTTTTTGGTGTGAATCATAATAGTTCATTTTCCCACAACTAGAATCATTCCATAATTCCCCATTTTAATCTCAGGCTTTAACTTTCTCTCAATGAAAGAAAATAAAATTTCATTACCACTCGTATGGTTACTACAACCACTATCACAATACCATACGTTAGGGCTACCTTCTTCACCCATTTTTCAAATGACAATGGTTATAGATTGATTTCCTTTAGCTACATTAACATCAGCCACATTTTCACTCTACCTCAACTAATCATTTTTCTTTTTATAGTATTCACTAGCATACTACCCAAATTTATGGAAATAATAACCCTCAACATTTCTCTTGTTCGAGATATTTTTCATTTTGCCTTGTTTGGAGCTATTCTAAGATATTGTTTCTCCCTCATGGCTTCCTGTTCTTCTTAATATTTCTCCTCTAGAATTTCATTTATCAAAGCTACCATGACCTCAACCTCTTGAGCTTTGTTTGGAGCTATTTATTCTTCTCCTCATGCCTCTTGTATTTTATTTAGCTTTGAATGCTTTCTCTTGGGAAGATATGTTAGACCTATTTAGGGGATACATGTGGATTTGGAGATAAATAACTAACTCATCCATAATATGACCAAGAGACCCTTTGTCTCTTCAATGCCAATTAATATTATATCAAATCTTCAAGGAATACTTCTCAATATTTTCTCTACTATTCCTTCCTCCTACATATTATCTCCATTTGTCCTTAGTTGGTTAAGCAAACTAGAGACTCTTGAACTAAAATTTTAAACAAAATCACTCTCATTCATTTGAAGAGTCTCAAAATCTCTTAAAAGCCTCTCAAGCTTCTCTAATATAGCTTTATCATTCCACTTACATCTTGTTTGTAGGATTTCCCATGTTTTTTTGGCATAGTTAGTTGCTAATCTTTCAATTGAGCCTCCCGATTGATATAAATGGAAGAAAATTGAGTTGGGTTAGTCACATCCATGAATCCATTGACCATAATCTCCCACAATTTATTTGCAACCATTATGGTCTTCATATTCTTTACCCAAACATCATATTTTTTTTCCATTAAAGGATGGTGGCTACTTCTAGCTCTTTCCATCATCTTCCACCATGTCCCCTACACAAAAATATAACATCAAGAAATAAAAATACCCAACATCACATGGATTTAGGGCCAAATTGATCTACTACCAAATTAGAAATATAGAACACACAATATAAGATCTTTGATACCATGTAGATATTGAAGAATCACTCTAAAATCTTAAAACTACCAACAAAATGCTCTGATGTCAATCAAAAATAAAATCCTTAATATCGGGAAGTGCACAAATAGAGCTTGCAATCACTGATTTTCCCAATTACGAGAATGCACAACATAAACAAACAAGTGATGACATGCAAGCTTGAATCTTGATTTCTATTTCAAATATGAAAATAAATTTCACAATAAACAAACTAAAAATCTAAAAATACAATCTACAAACTCAAAAAATAAACTCTAACTGATTACACCTACAAATTAAAAACTAACTCTCAACATTCTAGAGATGCACCAAAATAATATCTATAGCTTCTTAGAGCTCTTACAAACTACCTAGAGCCGTCACTTCTCAATAGATAAAAGACACAACTACTGCTCCAATACTCTCTGTATCGCATCTAGAGAAAACAATATTCATTTTTCTATTGCATACATAAAGTAATAATGACTTAGAGAAAACATTCAACCTTTTTTATCATTTTCTATCCATAAACATTTCCCTGATAAATTTGAAATTTAAACTTACCTACCAGCCTTAAATAGTTTGACTAGTGGAGTTGGGCATACTTTAAAATTTTAGGAGCCAACTGATTATTCCATTCTCCAAAGTGTAGGCTACTTTTTCTCTCTGATTATCACTTTAGGAAGCTCTTGACAGTTTGGTGAAAATTGTAGAGGCTCAAGGACAACAAATTTTATTCAAAATTTCAATAGCAGTAAGATGAATCATATGTGAGCAATGTTGGTAATGAATGTAGACTAAAAAGATCCATATTTCCCCATAATCTAGTACAATATGTAGGAATGTTTTTTTTTTTTTTTATATAGGATTGTCCGCTCAGTTAGGATAGACATATATAGTTTGTGTTCAAGTCATTGGTTCAAGCTTATTCTAAAATAGTAGATGGTTCCACCACTTGTTATCATAGAAGATCTTAGATATATGAAATATGGAAGTGAATGTTGATAAAAGGATTTGGTTATTGGTGATTTCCAAAATATGTGAATTCATTTATTCCAATAATGTCATGAAGTGAATTCACCTTATTTGAGAAACCACGAGGCTAGATAGGATATTTATCTTCTAAACTTGTCTCTCCAGGATTTACTCCTAAATAGTAATACAAAAACTTGAAGAGACGAGATCCAATTTATCATAACAAATAACAAAATAGATTTCATAAACAGGAAAAGGATGTGTCCTAACTATTAAAGAAGGGCCCAAAGTATTTACCTAATAAAAATTATGAAATTAAATATTAAGTCAATTTAAAGTGATGCACAAGTGCATCACTTTAGTTTAGAATTGGTGCAGGAGCACCTTTGTCAAGGAGAAACTCGGTTAATAATTAAAAGCTTGGCTAGGCCTATAAGGTCTATTTTGAATGTAAATGTGGCCATTAGAGCCATCCCAATGAATTTTTATAAATTTTTAATTACAAATGAAGTCCTAGGTTAATAGGTATTTGCATAAATGTCAAAAATGCACAAGTTGCATAAAAGTTGTAAAGAAAAGTTCTAAACTTTCATTAAAAGTTGTAAAAGGGATGATTATGAAAGGTAGTTGATAGGTCCCAACTACCAATTAGTCTTTAAATACCAATGTATGGTCAACCCAATTCAGAATATAAGGAAGGATTTATGTTTTGAACAAATTTGGAGCATTTTCAAGTTCTTGTTTTGATTGAATTTTCAGTTTCCTTCTTGTTTCCAGGTCTTGTACGGCCATGTACAGCTTGGAAACGATGTAAATATGATGTAATTTGATGGTGTAGTGAATAATATTCCTTTTGGCTTTGGTCTGGTTCATTTTTATTAATATTTGAACAAGTTATGGTCATTTTGGTGAAAGTTGTTGTTTGCA
>MU227549.1:1896823-1919526 GCA_018584345.1 Thuja plicata
ATGAATTTCCACCAAGTTAAGGCTGCTCCTCTCAATCTAGACTTAGCAACTTTCACTTTCTATGCTTCAGTCACTCCTTCACAATCAAAATGATTCTCCATTCCTTCAATCCATTCCATTACTAGTTTAGAATCCATTTTTCCAGCAAGTACTGATACTCCTTCTAATGCCTTTCCACCTAGTGCCTTGATAGCCTTCAAGAATGGTTCTTCTAGCATAGGAGGGTCTGGTTCTGGTATAAAATTCTCCTCTGCAACAGCTTTTCCTTTACTGGAACTCTCTGCTTCTCCAGTTACTTTATCAGCAATATCCTCTATTTGTTTTCTCATTAACTCTAGAGTTTCCTCAAGGAGTCTATTTCTCTCCTTCTTCTCACTCACCTCTTTAGCCAACTCTACATTTGTCACCATGGCTGATTCTCCTACTGATTCCCAACTACTCTAAAACATCTACAAATTTCAAACCCAAATCTTTAACTGGGCTCTGATACCAATCTGATGGGGAGGTCACCTTTCTCTCCTAGACTCCTACTCTCTTTTAGGAATCTTACCTAGGATCCTATTCACTTCAGGATCCTCTAGACTCACACTTGAGTCTCTTAGGGTTACTCTCAGACCCTAACCAGAAGGATTTTCTACACTCCCTCTCTCCTAGGTTTCCTACCCACTGAAAAGTTCCACTCTTCACCTTATCTTTCTCTTCATGACTAAATACAGTCAGTCATGCACCTTCTCCTTCTATCTCTCTCTCCTACAAGTTCCCTAGCCGGACCATTTAGCTCGCCTAGGACTTGTCTACAATTCTGGCTAGCCTCTCCTCAAACACGAACACAAAAATAGAACAAAAATACATAATGGGTACCTTTTGACAGTCACATTCCATAAGCCTGATCATGAGAGTCAAAAGGTATCCATTGAACTAAATTGAATTCAGAATACTACTCTACAAAAATTGCCACACAATACAAATTTACACAGAACACACCGAGAACACTCCTTTATTGAAAAACAGAAAGTTTACAATGCACACACACAGAATACCACTTCTTCTAGCCTTTGCAATTCCAGTTCTTCCACCCTCTACAAGTTTTTCTTCCTTGATTATATATTTGGCCTTTTCTTGATTTGTAACCATTTTTAGGTTACCTATTCTCCTAAGGATTCTAACTACCTCGGCTCTTCGTCTTCCTTCTGCAACTGTCATCGATATCACCTTCAGCATGGTTGTCAACATTGACAACATTTTCCTTCGTGGCATTCTCTTTCATTTTGTCATATATGAATTTTTAACTTCCATCTGCTGATGTGTCAACCTGCTTCATTATTCTCCTGGTCACGACATCGTTGTTTTTTCTCAGCTCGATACTCCGAATGTTTCATCGCATTGTCGCGAGTCTTAATAACCATGTATGCCTTACCCTGCGACCTTGCAACACACTGTTGTCATGCTCTCGCAACACTTCTGACCGAGATGCTGATTCCCTTGCGACTGTGTGATGAGCTCTTGTCACATCCTCGCAACACTTCTAACTGAGCTGACTATTCCCTTGCGACTGTACGATGCATCGTTATCGCGCACTCGCAATGCTTTGAACCGAGCTGACAATTTCCCTGCAATTACGTGATAGACTATTGTCACACTCTCATACACTTATGAAATTAATCACCTGTTGTCCTACGACTTGGTGATACACTGTTGTCACGTCACCGCAACACTCATTGACTTAGCCGCCCGTTGTCCTGCGACTTAGCGATACACTGTTGTCGCATTGTCGCCTCACCTATTAACTTAACCACTAATTATCTGCCAACTATGTGATTCACTATCATTGCATTGTCGCGGCAGTTTCAATTTAACCGCCCAACTCCTTGCGACTATGCGATAAGCATAGCATGACCGGTTCCTGCTAGACAGTCACCGTAACTTTGTAGGCCTTTTTGATTTTCACTCCTGCTTTCGTGCTAGGAGTTGAGAAGTTGTTAGGGTTTTGGAAAACCACGATCTTCTCCATGATCACTCTGACCATTACTAGGGCTCAGAGCAAAAAACCCTAGGGTGCTCTGCACCAGTCACTAATGTCAAAATATGTTTCTATGGACAGAGATCAAACTGGTTATTACCATTTCTTGATAACAAAATGAAGTGTACATGTATTGTATGGTTGATCCAGAGAAAGAGAAGATGGTGATATGTATAAGGATATTTTTTTATCTTATATTTAAGGTCGCATGGCTTAATATTATATACTAGATGAGTTATAAATATTTTAGTGAAGATTCAGTACTAGATGGTGATAGTGATCTTTGACAAAGTTATTCTTTGTATTTTGAGAATAAATTACATGCTACATAGATTGAAGTTATGTGAGATTAAGGGATGGTAGAATACATGTTAAGGAAGGTTGTTTATGTTTCACGATTTGTAGGACTCTTGGTGTCATCATTTGTGGTGTGTTTTTTTAGGAGACAATTTGGGGCCAACTTCATATATGAAGCATGTATTATGGATTGCGAGTGTGGATTACAAATCTTATATTCTATTTTATGTTTAATTGTTATAGGTACTATTTGTATATAAGAAAGGGGTTATGTAATCATTTGTACATTGGGGAAGCCTAATTGTCTGACCTAATTGATTATTGTAAATCCATATAAAAGAAATTTGTTTTCTTTTATGGTAGTGCGGAAGAGACATCGAAGTGTGGAAGCTGTGAGCTTATTTTTGTGATGTCTTCTAGATGTAGAGAATAAAATGTGATTAAGAGACTCTGTTGGAGCTGACCAAGAAAAAAAAATTGCAATCAGATAGTTAACTGGATTGTATATCTCAGAAATATTTATATTTCAGACACTAAGTCCTTAGGGTGGATTTAACATTCTTTAGACAGTTTTCCTGTGTAGTGAGCCAACTGTTACTGTTGAACACTAATAGGGTATGTCCTTTAATAGGGAATGTGTACTGTGATGCATCAATAACCTCCTAACAGGACTAAATGTTTTAACAGGAATACAATATTCTTAGTACATCATTTGTCGGTGATAATTCCCACCAGGGTTTTACCTTTAACAAGGATTCTTTGACAACAGAGGATTATGTTATGGTGTTTTCATTTAATATATTATCATTTGGATTAAATTTTTGATGTATAAAGTTTAAATTTCAATAATATTTCTCACAACTAATTTACCCCCCCTCTCAGTTGTGTTGGTGGGCTATTATTCCTAAAAAATACTTCATCTGTATAAGGACCAATGTGAAAACTCACCGTGCACTATTCCTTCAACTCCACTACATGATATTATTGTAACTAGCTTATCCTATAAGGATAAGGATGTTTCAACTTCCTCAAACTAATATTCCTGAATGATCTCCTGACAAACAAATTTATCAGTACTTCCTCCATCAAAAATCACCTTACAACATTTACCAATAGACTTACACATAGTCCTCAACAAACTTCTCCTCTAACAAGGTTCAACTTTCTTCTTGGTCAACAATTTTCTTCTAATCATCAAATTTTGACCATCGTCAGGTTCAGCTATGTTCTCAACAATAGGATCCCCTTGAGTCACACACTTGATGAAAATATGTATTCCCATTTTTTCCACACTTAAAACAAGTACCCTTGAATTCATCTCTACATATCCCTATCCTCGGTTCAAGAGGTTTTGGTTCATCCTCAACTCTCATTTTATCTTTTACCGACTACTCTGATTTATTCTTCCCTCGGTTGTTATCATGATGTCTCCTCTTCAGGTTATCTTCTACCTTTAGGGCATACTGACATGCATCCTTCAATGATTCAATCTTCAACATATCAATCTCATCCAAGGATATTGAATCTCAGTCCATTAACATACCTCTCCATCTTTTCCTTAGATAGTTCTCTATCTCTAGACCAAATAGTCAGCTTAGAGAACTCCTTGGTATAGTCTTCCATAGTCATCTCCTTCTACTTTAGGTTCTACAACTTCTTGAACAACTCAAGTTCATAATCGGAAATAATGAACTTAGTCTTAAGTTTTTGCACCATCAACCTCCACCAATTGATCTTCACCTCACCTTCTTATTCTTTGTCTCACTAAAATTGTTTCCACCAAAGATTAGCATGTCCCTTCAACTCTGTTTTTCTTATATTATCTCTCAACCTAATTTGGTTCCTTTCGTTCTTCCTCCCAAATAAGAAAAGGGATCATTGTTGATTTATCCTACACTAAACACAATTTAAAGAAAAGCTAAGTGTAATCCTTGTGCTCATGATCACTGCCATAAATATCATGCTAGAGATCATGACCATGCTTCACAAAACCTTTCTTCTCCTAAAAGACCTAAAAATAATTTGATTCCCTTTGATCCCAAAGGAGGAAGTTAATTTGACAAAGTTGACGTTAAACAAACACAATTTTATTTATATCTTGTATTCTATTACAATTAATTTGGATGAATAAGATACTCTTGATGATGATGTTTTTAATGTTCCTAATGCAACTAATAACGATATTAATGGTAGTTATTCTAATGATATCAATGAGCTTATTGATGTTAATTTTGATTTACTAGTTATATTTATAAAATAGTTGTCTCATAGTCCTAGTGACGAATAAAGTGACCCATCTTTATAGCATGGTTCTTGGTTGGAACTAGCTATTTTTCCATCTATCATGATTTATGTTTCTCTCATTATATGTATCCCACACTCTCTAAACACTACAAACTAAGATTTAGGTAGGTGATATTCTTGAAAATCTCCTCAAGTGCGGTGGATTCTTTGTAATTTATTGTTCTATTGTGCTTCCCTTGTGATGTGTTTCTTGTTTTCTCTTTTTTTTTTTTATTAATTTCTTTAGATGACCCTTGTTTATTTGTTGGTTCAAGGTGATAAATGAATTGATATGTTGTGACATTCCTCTATTTATATCTCATTTCTTATATATGGTGTTACATGTTATGTTATACATGTTCCACTATTCATAAATGTGCCTTTGTGTTGTTTGATTGAGCTGATGCAAAATAGTAGTTACCTATTCTTTTTAATCCCCATAATGTCAGCCTAAAAAGTCTCTTCTTTGTCACTCTTACATCATAATCTTCTTCTAGTTATACTACCTTTAATGGATTATGATAGTATCATCTTGGTGAGGATGTTGACCCGTAAGTTAGTATATCCCTTCATGTTCACTTTTCATATGTTTTATTTCCCTTGGCATGTCATTTCTTTGCGGTATCGCAGAGTGGAAATATTTCTTGTGGGCGCATGTATGCATCATTAAATCCATTACTCATGTTATGGCATTTTCAATGAATTTAACATGGGGCATACACTATGCTCCTTATTTCACATTTTGGATAAAAATACACAAAAAATCAATGCAATCCCTCTTGAATATGGCTAAGGAGAAAATTCTTTCCTTTTTTCATATTTTTATTTGACCCCTTAATGGAGACAATTCTTTCATTAAGGATTGATCCTATTTTTCTAGATCCCTTAACAAAGACAATACTTTCCTTAAGGATTGATGCTCCTTTCTTTGGTCTCTTGGGAGAAAATTATTTCCTTAGGCCTGATCACCTTTTTAGAATCTTTAATAGACACAATTATTTTCTTAAGGACTAACCTCTTAGATGGGTTGACTAGTGATGGGGAGCTTTCAAAAGATCTGCAACAGTCACCCACAAAGATGAAAATAGAGTATGAACAAAGGAAACTACAACAATGTCATGTTATAAATGAAAGAAATTTCAAATGCAAACAATCGACCATGATATGGGATGAAATATCCAAGCATTCGAGCCTGGTCTTCCAACAAAGGTTTTGTCCTCCAATGGTTCAATTCCAACACAAATTTAGTGACTATGAAATCCAATTCAAACACCAATCTGCAACAACCTTTATTGTTGAACAACATCAACAACTTACTATCCAAATGCAGCGGTAGTAATTTCTCTATACACCAGCAGTCTTCCAAATCCCCACAACTGTCAAACTTTGAACTCCAAACAAGAATTCATCCCCACATAATCTCTGGTTCATCCACTCACACACAGCAAGCACATAAAGATGCTGCCCTACCACACACGTGCTCCTTCAATCTGTGGCCCATTCCTTCAATTGGCCATGAATGATGTAATGTACATCCTCTCTACCCACATTCCACCACATTCAGGCCACTTCACATGGTGTTTATGTGAGCAAGAGGCATGCCTGCCCAAATTGACGCCCAATGATTCTTATTCGAGCCCAATTTCTAGCAATGTTGAACGTTGCACACTCTCAATCGAACTGCTTCAAACCTATTTCATTCAAAGACAAAAAGATGTATCCCAATTCTTATATTGAATTCAAGATTAAAGCATAGAAATAGAATTGGGAAGAACAAAGACCAACCAAATTTGTAGAAAAGACACTATTATTGTTTTTTATTCATTCATCAAAATATGAAATTATTTCTAGTTCTCTAATTCTTCCCTCCTCTCCCACAAACGATTTGGAGGGATTAAATACCAATCCCAAATAGTTACTAACTATTTGGAAAACATCAGACCCGTAAAGGTAGTTAGCCTTTACTAATGTTTGATTAAATATTATGCATTAATAAACAAATAACTTCCTGTCGTATAGCATTCTTGCTCCTGCAGCATACTCCCGGGGGTAGATTTTGTCTCAAGTCCTCTTGGATACTAGTCATTGTAGATCCCCACCTTGCCTCTAAATCTCCATTTCTAGCAACCAAGTGGCCTCAGAATCTAGAAGGCCCTTCCACTTAACCAAATGCTCCATGTGTACTTTGTGTCTTGTCCTCATTGCTTCTCTGCTACTGATGATAGGTTCCATCTGTGGCTTCTCCTTAGAAGGAAACTTCTGAATCCATTCATCTTGCTCAAGTGTTGGCTCTACTTTACTAACTTCTTCATTTTAACCCTTATACAATGTGAGATCTAAAACATTAAATATAGGTGAAATAGCCACATCCAGAGGCAATGCAATATTGTAGGCATTTTCTCCGTACTTTTCCAAAATCTTACATGGCCCAAACTTGCTCATCATCAGCTTCATATGACTGCCCCGAGGTAACTGATCTTTGTTCAAGTGCACCATGACCAAGTCCCCAATTTGTAACTGCACATTCCTTCTCTTCAAATATGCCTTAGCCTTCACCTTAAGGCTATTTTGCTGCTATTTTTTCTTCATGTGCTCATGTACTTCTACTATTGCCTCAGAAAACTCTTCCACATGTCCACTCCTTTTCTCCAAACCATCCACATTCTTGAGTTCAAAAACTCCCCTTGGATGTCTTCCATATACAACTTCAAAAGGACTCATGCCCATGCTACGATTCACAGAATCAGTATACGCAAACTCCGCTTGAGGTATGATGGAATCCCAAATACCATCATGTTCTTGTGTTAGACACCTAAGAAGGTTCCCCAAGGATCTATTAACCACCTTAGTTTTCCCATTCGTTTGAGGATGATAGGTTGAACTAAAAGACAACTTGGTGCAAAATTTCTTCCATAAGGTCCTCCAAAAGTGACCTACAAACATGTTGTCCTTGTCAGATACAATGCTCAATGGAAAATAGTGAATACAAACTATTTGTTTAAAGAACATCCCTGCAATATAACTAGCATCATTAGTGGTTTTACATGGAATAAAATGAGCCATTTTGCTGAATCTATTAACAACCACAAACATGCTATCATAACCTATCCTTGTCCTTGGTAACCCCATCATGAAATCCATACTCAAACAATCCCAAGGTCTGTTCGGTATGGGTAAAGGCTGATAAAGTCTAGTATTTGTTGACACTCCCTTGGCCCTTTGACACACAAGACAACCTTCCACAAACTTCCTTATGTTTGTTTGCATCTTTGGCCAATAATAAAATCTTTGCACTAACTCCAACATCTTTTTGAGTCCAAAATGATCACCAAGACCTCCACAATGCTTCTCCCTAATCACATTGTCCCTCATAGAACACTTGGGAATACATAGTTGGCTTCCCTTAAACAGCAGTCCATCTTGCAATATAAATCCTAAAAAATCAGAATGAAAAGTACCCTCCAACTTCATGCAAACCTCAAATGCTTCCTTGAAATTGGTATCTTCCACATACATTCCCTTCAATGCATTCACTCCCATTCCTTGGGACTGAACTTCTTCCACCGTTAGTACCCTTCTACTTAGTTCATCATCCACCTTGTTGGCTTGTGCTTTCTTGTGCTTGATCGTAAAGGTATAAGCCTACAAACTCTCAACCCACTTCATGTGCCTATGATTGAGTTTTTCCTATCCATTCAAGAAGCTAAGAGCATGGTTGTCAGTATACACAATAAAATCCTTAGGCAGAAAATAGTGCCTCCATTTATTCAATGCCTGGAACATGGCATACAATTCTAGATCATAAGAAGAATACTTTTTCTTTGCCTCATTTAGCTTCTCGCTGAAAAATACAATGGGTCTACCTTCTTGACTAAGAACAGCCCCTATTGCAAACCCACTAGCATCACATTCTATAGTAAAAAATTTATTAAAATCCAGTAAAACAAGAACAGGATACTTGGATACCTTTTTCTTGAGTTCCTCAAAACTCTTATCTGCTGCACTATTCCACTCAAACTTCATTTTACCTCCTCCTTTGATGGTGTCCAAAATAGGTGCACAAATATTGTTGAAGATTATTATTAACTTCCTTTAGAACATAGCCAAGCCATGGAAAATTTGAACTTCTCCAGAATCCCTTGGTGTTGGCCAATTAATGATGGCCTCCACCTTAGATGGATCTATTTTCAGATCTCCCTTGGATATCACAAATCCAAGATACACCAGCTCTTGTTTCAAGAAGTCACACTTCTCCAAGTTTATCTTAAACTGTTGTTCCTATAGTCTTTTCAATACCATCTTCAAATGCTGCAAATGCTCTTCCTTACTCCTGCTATACACCAAAATGTCATCAAGGTAGACAACAAAAAACTTCCCAATGAAGTCCTGCAAAACTTCATTCATTAGTCGCATAAACATACTAGGAGCATTAGACAAACCAAATGGCATAACCAGCCATTAATTCAACCCTTCATTAGTTTTAAAGGCTATCTTCCATTCATCCCCTTCTTGTACCCTTATCTAATGGTACCTACTTTTGAGATCTATTTTAGAAAAATATGAAGTTACCCCCAAACAATCCAACAAATCTTCTATTCTAGGAATAGGGAATCTATATCTTATCATTATCCTATTAATGGCCCTAGAATCGGTACACAACCACCACTTACCATCCTCCTTTGGAGAAATAACCGAGGGTATGACACATGGGCTAATACTTTTCCTTACCAACCCCTTGTAAAGAAACTCCTGCACTTGTCGAGAAATCTCTTCATTCTACTACGGTGTCATCTTATATGCTGCCTTGTTAGGTAGCACTGCTCCAGGAATGAGATCAATCTGGTGGCTTATGTCTCTCACCAGTAGTAGAGACTCATGCATTACATCAGTAATGATGTCCTTGTATTGGTTTAGCAACTCTTCAACTTCTTTTGGGCCTGCTATTCTTCTTTCCTTCTTCCTATCTTCCTCAGGCTTAAGTACCAATGCAAATCCTATTCCATCTTCTTTTTCAATAGTATTCATGAACTCTTTCTAACCCACCATCAATACATTCGGTCCAACTTGACCAGCCCCTTTCTCTTCTCCTTCAGAATTCAGTTTGTATGTTACCCCGTCCTTTTGGAAACTATAAGAGTTCTTCTCACCATCATGGCATGCCTTCCTGTCAAATTTCCAAGGTCTTCCCAACAAGAGGTGGAAAGCATCCATATGCAAGATATCACACAATATTTTATCATTATATCCCCTACACTGAACTCTACCCAAGCTTTCTCATTCACAACTTCCTACTACCCCTTATTCAACCAAATGACCTTGTATGGACAAGAATGTGGAAGTCCCTCCAATTTCAATTTGTTTATAGCCTCAAGTGAGATGATATTATCTATGGAACCTGAATCAATTATCACCTTGTACAACTTGCCTTTCAATTTGCATTGAACTCAAAAAAGAGCCCTCCTTTGGGTGGTATCTTCTTTTACCAGTTCATTAAGAAGTGTCCTTCTTATCATGAGACTTTCTCCTTCAGCCTTTGTCATCAACTGAACTTATGTTGAGTTCATACTCACATTATCTTTCCACACATAAGTGACCCTCCTTTCACCATTATGAGAAGTAGATGCCCTTTGTTGACACCTATACTTTGGGTGTCCGAACTGACCACAATTGTAGCACTTCATTCCCGAGAACCTGGATCCTCTTCCTGATCCATTAGACCTTCGTCCATTAGATCCCCTTCCATTGTAGCTTCCTCTGCTACTTGAGTCACCCACTTTCTCCCTGGGGTTTGACTCACCTTGGGACCTCTAGCCTTGTCCTCTATTGCTGAAGTTTCCCCTACCTCGGTCATTCCTTCCACCTCTCCCTCCTTGGTGTTGATCACCCTTCCTCTTCAACTTCTCTTCAACTTTAATATAAAACTGAAAACACTTCCCCACTGTATCCAGGGTCAAGAGGCTAATATCCTCCTGTATGTTCATCCTCAGGCCATTCAAGTACCTAGCCACTCTTTCCGGTTCCTCCTCTTGTTTCTTTGTCCTGAGAGTCAGCCTATGGAACTCTTCCATATAGGAATTCACGTCCATCTCCCTCTACTTCAAGCTTTGCAGTTTCTTGAACAACTGCCTCATAATATTCAGGCAAAAATTGTGTCTTTATTTTTAACTTCATCACTTCCCATGAAGAAATTGGACTCTTTCCATTTTGTCTCCTTGAACATAGTTCCACCACGAGAGAGAAGATCCTCTCAGCTTTCCATTTGCAATCCTTTTCCTATCATTCTTTGGAGCTTCATTAAACTCGAAGTGATTGGTGATTTCTTCTATCCATTCAATCACTTCCTCACTATTGAGACTGCCTCCATACATAGGTATCCTGTCAGTAACATCTCCTCCCACTGACTTCAAAGAATCCACAAATTCTTGCGGATCTGCAGGCAGATCTTGCTGCTATTCTTCCTCTTCATCTCCACTAGCACCTTCTTCCATCTCATTCTCCTTATCTATGTCACTGGACCCCTTTAACTCCCTCAACTTATCTTCTAGCAATTCCTCCATCATATTCTTGATGGAATCTGGAGTCATACTTTTGGGAGGCATGGTGTGAGCCTCAGCCTTAGCCTGTGATACTTCTACAGACATACACTTCCTAGCAAGACCTTGTCTCACTCTGATACCAATATGATGGGGAGCTTTCAAAAGATCTACAACAGTCACCCACAGAGATGGAAATAGAATATGAATAGAGGAAACTACAACAATCTCATGTTATAAATGACAGAAATTTCAAATGCAAACAATCGACCATGATATGGGGATGAAATCTACAAGCAGTCGAGCCTGGTCTTCCAACAAAGGTTTTGTCGTCCAATGGTTCAAGTCCAACACAAACTTAGTGACTATGGCATCCAAATCGAACACCAATCTGCAAAAACCTTTACTGTTGAACATCATCAACAACTTACTGTCCAAATGCAGTGACAGTAATTTCTCTGTACACCAGCAATCTTCCAAATCACCACAACCGTCAAGCTTTGAACTCCAAACTAGAATTCATCCCCACACAATCTCTGGTTCATCCACTCACACATGGCAAGCACATAGAGATGCTTCCCTACCACACGTGTGCTCCTTCAACCTGTGGCCCGTTCCTGCAATTGGCCATGAATGATGTAATTTACATCCTCTCTACCAACATTCCACCACGTTCATGCCACTTCACATCGTGTTTATGTGAGCAAGAGGCATGCCTGCCCAAATTGACACCCAATAATTCTTATTTGAGCCCAATTTCCAGAAATGTTGAACATTGCACACCCTCAATCAAACTGCTTCAAGCCTATTTCATTCAAAGAAAAAAAGATGTATCCCGATTCTTCTATTGATTGCAATATTAAAGCATAGAAATAGAATTGGGTAGAAAAAAGACCAAACGAATTTGCAGAAAAGACACTGTTATTGTTTTTTATTCATTCGTCAGAATATGAAATTATTTCCAGTTCTCTAATTCTTCCCTCCTCTCCCACAAACGATTTGGAGGGATTAAATATCAATCCCAAATATTTACTAACTGTTCGGCAAACATCAGACCCATAAAGGAAGTTAGCCTTTACTAATGTTTGATTAAATATTATGCACTAATAAACAAATAACTTCCTGCCATATAGCATCGCTGCTCCTGCAGCAATTAGCACAACATAGCTTGCTAAACTCTCAATGCCATATTTTGTATTTATTTCCCTCTTTTTAATCCATAGTAAAGTAATACCTTACTAGACTAGTGGTCATGCCTCTCTCTCTTTCTCTCTCTTTCAACCAATGCCTCTTTTACCTTGGTGTTGGATTTAATGAAGAGTTGAGTCACTTAGGAGCTTGGTGTTTTTTTATCTCCTTGACCTTCATAAGATTTTTCTTATGCATTGATTTAATTTACCATGAGCATGATCTTGTCTCATAATCTCTCTAAAGTGGGGACTAAATGTTCCATCATGTAAAGTTAGCACCCATAAAATTGATGTTGTAATAAGACCTATTAGACTCTATTTTGATGATTTTGAGTTCTAAACGCTTGTTATGATTTATCTTGGTAACCTTTTATTCTTCTCCCCACATATTTTTACCCATCCTAAACACTTACCCAATTATGAGCTCATTATCTAAGGTATAGAATTCCAAGACTAGTCTATCCATAAGATAGAACAAATTTGGCATTTTGTCACTGAAGTTTTGGCACAAATCTAGCTCGGAGCCCTATACCAGGGTGCTAATAAAAAATCTAATCCCATGATGATATTGGATTATTTTTAAATCACAAAATTATGTATTGAGTATAAAACCCCTATCTCTCCTCATTTTGACACCCATTATCAAGTGAAAGAATTTCCTATCATTTTTTCAAGCAATCAAGAGCGATTGAGAAACTTGATTCAAGATTTCAAGGTAAGCATCCAAGATCAAGTTTGTCCAAGTCTTCAATTCTTAAAGTTCATTAAAGTTAAATGAAATATTCTTAAATTGAAGCTAGTTTCTCTCCATGATGTCTAAGAACAGGAATTCTAAATCAAGAAACAAGATCCTCCCCTCTAGTCACATTCTCTCCTTCATTGCAAGCGATTATCAAGCATGTCTAAATTTAAGATCTAGGAGGTTTACATTCATAGATCCATACATTTATGAGGTAATCCTTAATTCTAAATTACATTCCAAGTTCAACTCCTTGATTTCAATTAAATTTAATAATATTCATGTGTATGACGAATTTCTACATCTATCCATAAGGGTTTATGTATTCTTAATCAAACACTTAGCTTTTTATGTAACTTTCTTTATGCAATTTAATTGTAATTTCAAGGTCAATTCATATATAGGGATTTTTCTAAGGAAAACCCCTTTAGAAACCATTTTCCCCATTTTTGTGTTTAAACGAATATGTCATAGAGATGTCAAATATAAATATCAAAAGATCAGAAACTGTCAGAAGGTCCTCAATAAATTCAGTCAAAATAACTAAGTAAAAATCAACAAAACCATTTTGTACATAGGTATAAATCAGAAATAATATTTTATACCTTGCATTATGTTCCCAGATTTCATCCATAGGTTAGATCTACATTCTAGTTTCTATTTTTGCACATTTAAACTTTCCCTTAGTTAATACAAGTATGTTATTTATTTTTTTAGTAACTTTCCTAAATTATCATTTAATTTATATTTTCCCATGATTTCCATTTTCATTTTACATATTTAGTGTATCATCATTGTCTTATTCAAAACTTGAGTCTCCTTTTGATCCTATTGGGACATCTTCATTTTAAATGTGCAGTTGTGTAAAGCGAGGTGTGAATTTACCTACTTACCTGATCCCCTATTTCCGATGTTACATAAGTATATACCCTTAACTAGGTATATATCTAAAATAATTATAGAAATACATCATATGACCTATGGAATGGAGGAGTTTCAATAGTAAATTACATATAAAAAATTGGAAGTAAGTTCTACATTCAAAGATATGAGGTCAATCTTTTAAAATTTGATAGTAGAGCTAATGGAGGCATATTTCTTTGATATTATACAAAGAGAAAGGTGTATCTATGTTATAACAATAGACTAAACAAGATATTTGAAAGTGAAAATATAAAAGTTGATGAAATTATTCACCAAATTTCTAAGAAACATATTAGATATGAATCAAAAAACCTAATAGAAAATAAAAGGAAGAAAATAAACAAGACAAGAAAAATGAGGATCTAGAAGCTACATCCAAAACCCCAAGGTATGTATAGACAAACTACTCAAAAAATTATATTATTGGAAATAAGATAAAGGCATTATCACAAGAAGTAGTCGCTCAACAATACATTTTTTATTTTGTTTAATCTTGAAAAATGAACCAAAGACTGTAGAAGAGCTGTGAAATGATCATAATTGGGTCAATGATATAGAAGAAGAGTTGATAAAATAGAGAAGAATAGACCTAAAAACTTATGCACAAACCAATAGAATAATGTAATCAGAGATAATTTTTTATTAAAAAATAAGTTGGATGAAAGTGGAAAGGTAATAAGGAACAAGGAAAGACTAGTTTGTAAAGGTTACACTCCGATAAAAGGTACTGATTTCTAAGATACATATGCCCATATTCCCCTAATGGAAATTATTAGAATATTATTAGGCTTATTGTGTAAATAAGTAATTTTAAATTTTATCAAATGCATGTGAAGTAAGGGTTCTTATATTGATAATTCAAGTAAGAAGACTACATTGAGAAACCAAAAGGATTTAAGCAAAAAATAGATTCTGACGTAGTTTGTAGGTTGAAGAAAGAATTGTATGGATTGGAGTAGGAACCTAGGGCCTGATATGGAAGATTAGACAACTATCTATTTGGACAAAAATTTCAAAATGGATCTATTGATAGTAACTTATACTAAAAAGTTTACTTAGATCAAATTCTGATAATTATAGTCTATGTTGATAACAAAATTTGTGGAGGAAATAATGATACATGCAGGAGATTTATAGGTGAAATATAGAAAGAGAAAGGAATGTCTATGTTTTCTAATTTAAATTTCTTTCTTGGATTACCACTACATAAGAATAGTAAAGGGATTTCCATTTCTTAGTCCAAGTATACAAGATAATTATTGAAGAAGTTTGGATTCCAGAATTCTAAACTAGTTTGTACACTTATTTTTACCAAATGCAAGTTGAAAAATGACGATGATTATCCAAAAGATGATGTAAGTATAGGTAAATTATTGGAGGATTTCTATACTTAACTACTACTAGACCAAATATTATGCACCTTGTTTGTTTAGCGGGCAGATTTCAGCAAGAACCAAATGAGTCACATGTAGTTGCAAGAAAAATATCTTGATATATTAGAAAGGAATAGAAGAGTTCAGGTTATGGTACCGCAAGGATTAAAATTTTACTTTGACAACATATACTAATGTGGACTAGGCTATATCTGTTGATAATAGGAGGAGTACTAATGGTGGAGCTTATTTCCTTAGCTCCCAGTTGGTTGAATGATTGCATAAGAAATAAGATTTTGTATCGTTATCTATTGTTGAAGATAAATACATTGTGGCATCCTCATGTTACACTCAAGTAATGTTGATTAAACAAATATTGAAGGATATTGACATATAATTTTATAAACTCGTATTACTTGTATGACAATACTAGTGCAATAAACATTTCAAAAAATATTATCCAACACTCTAGAATGAAACATATATCCATTAGGTATCATTTTTTGAGAGGGAAGGTATTGGATAATTAGGTGAAAATAAAGTATGTACCTACAAAAAGGGAGAATGAAAATATTATCACAAAACCATTGTGCAAGGATACTTCTGAGTATCTCGAGAAAAGTTAAAGGCTTTGCGCCTTCCTAATTATAACTAATATGCACTATTGTGTGTATTGGTCCAAGATGTTACATTATTATTATTATTATTATTATTATTATTATTATTATTATTACTATTATTATTATTATTATTATTATTATTATTATTATTATTATTATTATTATTATTATTATTATTATTATTTGCATCAATTCTTGGCAGATACTTCTAAGGTGGAACAAAGTAAGTTTTTCTGGGAGATTTTTTCGCTGTCATTTTTGTCAAAGGGGAAAAAGAAATGAGGGTTTGATATTGATATTTATTGGTTTAATTTATCATTGATGAATGTTGCTAACAATAAAATGGGGGAGATTGTTGGATTGTGATGTTGTCTTTAATGATTTTCATTGATGTCAACATATTTTAGGTGATTAAATATCATGTTTTTGTGATTTGGAATGAGTGCGCTCTAGATGTTGTGCATCATTGATCTATCTTTGGCTTCTTTTATTATGTCCCCATTCCCATTGTAATGTATTTTCCTACATATTTTTAGGTCTAAACTGATTTGGTTAATTGTCATCGTGCTTAAGCAACATAGTGTACATTGTAATGTGTGTATTCTATTTTTGGAGCTAGATAAATATAATGTATGTTTTTGTCATCCCAAATGAGTGTGCTCTAGATGGTGTGCTACATTGATCTATCTTTGTGTGATTTTGTTAATGTATTGTGCTACATATTTCTATGTCTTGACTGATTTGGATATTGGTTATCATGCTTAAGCAACATAGTGTACATTGTAATGTGTATATTCTATTTTTGGAGATGGATAAATTATGATGATTAGCATGCTATTTTGTGTGAGTATTTTTTTGGTGTGGTCCATATTTCATTCTTTTCCACCGCAAGAATATATTGTAGCGCCCTACTTAAAATTGTATTTAGATGAATTTGAAGATTGAAAATTAATATTGAACTTGGCCAACCTAGATTGATATGGAAGCTTGAAATGTTATATTAAAAGGATGATTATGTTTGATGTGTGTGTGAGGAGTATCTGAGAGATTCAAACTTAAGAAGAAGATATTTTGACATTATTGTATATGTGAAAGTGTCCAACCGGAAGCAGGAGATTGTAAAACTCTTTTGAGTTGTAATTGTCATCACTTTCTCTCTCTCTCTCTCTCTCTCTCTCTCTCTCTCTCTCTCTCTCTCTCTCCTAGTAGTGAGTTGTCTTTCAACTATAATAGTTGATTTTATATTTTGGTATTTATCCCTATCAGCATTGTACCTACAAAAAGTGAGCCTATCTATAGGAACCATCTTGGCAGTGAGCCTCCACTCTAAAACAAAAAACTTAATAAGTTTCACTTTAACCCGTCTTCTATATTTGAGAACTAGCATTCTCCGTTGTTTTTCCCATCTCAGGTTTTCCACGTAAATCTAGCGCTCTTGTTTCACGGTGTCCTTATCTTCTTACACATCTATTATATATGTACATATATAATTGATTTAGGTTACTCTGGATTAATTAAATTAAAGAAAAATATTTTACGATAACTGATTCATCCCCCTCTTAGTTATTATGGATTGTTCAACAATTTACTATAGTGTCTTTCTTGCAAACAATATTACGAAGATGTTTACCTTGATGGACAACAAGGATGGATTTATTTGGATTGAGTGAAACTCTATATTGTTTACATATTTAAAAAAATTGTCTTAAATGCATGAAATTTTCATTAGATTCCTTTCAAAAAATGGTTTTATCATCAAGATAAGAAACTAAAACCCTATTGAGTAGACAATTAAAAGCCATCTTCATGGCTTTTTGGAAAGTTGCACAAACATTGGATGAAAACAAATGAATCTTTCTATATGTCATGGTTGCTAATTGTGTAGTAGCTATTTTTTAGGGTAATAATTTAATAATTATATTAATATTGAGAATATTAATTTTTTTTCAAGCAAAAATGGCAGTGCCATTATAATATATTTATTAATTAAAATAATTGTTTCAAGAGCTCAAGAGAGAAAGAAATAGAAAGAAAGCCCTCTATCCTTGCCAATTACAAACCATAAAGAGCCTCAAGAGTAGGTCAACATAGCATAACAGAGGCCAGTCTATAACCAAGAGAAGGGTTTAACATGCTTGCACAAACGCATGTCATGTTACTTACATTGGGAACTCCTTGGTTATCCCAAAATCAGAAAACTAATTAAGAACCAGCAAAAATGTTGCCACACTTAAAACAGATACTAATTTTCTTCTTAGAAGATTACAGGACTAGAGGTGTTAAGAAAACCCCATATTATGTAGCTTGATCTTTTAAAGCCGCATTTGTACCCATAAGAGTCGCAGAGCATACCAAAATTCAAAAATGCAGGAAATGTCTAGGTCCGCAAACGCTAGTCCTTCATTCTATATTTCTATTTGCGCTGACCTCTTCCAGCTTGAGAATTTGTTGATGAACCTGGTGAGAGGACCGATGAAGAAGATTTATCTACTTCATTCTTCTCCATGAATGCCAAAATAACTAAAATTCTTTCAAATAGAAAAAAAACATTAGCAACCATATCGCTAGGAAAAATGTCCATGAATTTAATGATTTCCCTACGTAGTAGCAGTTGGTCCCATCCTTCCAAGGAAAGCTTCAATATGTCATAAAGTCTCACACATTCCCTCTTCCCTTCCAAGTGTTGAGGAGGAAATAGAACACCTATCCATGCTTTAGATAAGTCCAGTTGGTACCCCTGTAGCACCATGTGAATTTCCCCTTCCAATACAAAATCTGGGCATAAAACCTTGTTTTCCATTTGAAATATTAACTTATAATCTGTAAGCAAATCATACCAATTAGACAAAAAACACAAATAAAACCTAGATGTAGTAGATGTGTCATGGGGCGTCTCAAAGTAGGATGCCATCTCCGATAATGCCTTTAATAGCATCCTCTACGTGGTTTGGGAGAGGCTTAAAGGTGACCTTAATTTTCCTCCCCAAGTATGGCTCCGCCATCAGGTGTTCCCAATCCTTGATTTTAAGTGAAATCCTTAGGTTTAGCTCATGGTAATCCATGCTTTTTTCTGCATAAAATTAATTGAGACTTTCTGTAGCTTTGTAATTGTTCAGAAGTACCAGATTTAGGGGATTAAATAACCCCTAAGATTAGTTAATCAACATGATGGCCAAGCGTGGAAGATCCCTGTAATGAATACCACACACGTTCCAGATTTGGCTTAACTAGGGACTGTACGCGTTTAAAATAATAACTGATTGAGTAGGATACAAATTTGTACCCTCATCCTTTCTTGAACACGCAACTGAGCATAAAGGGTGACACCTAATTTTTTGACATGTTAGAGATGTGATTTGATCTTACTTCAACTTCCAAGCTTGTTCTCGCACTTCTTTCATATTGCGTCAGAGTGATGTGCGCTTGTGTTTTTACCCTTATTCGTACAAGCCATGTGCTCCCTCAATTAGGTTTGCTTCTAAGCACCTTGCTGATCTGTGGTCATAGCCTCCAAAGTACTTTTTCCCACAAGGTTACTAACTTCATCCCCCAAAAATATTGGTATTTGATTGTACTGGACATGATCGGATTCCCTTTCCTAGTCCATTTCCTCATCTTCAACTCCCAGGTTTGACAGCCAATCCACAAATTTTTTACCCTCCCTAAAATAGTGTGTAATTTTAAATGAGGAGAATGTGGGTAGAAGCTTTGTAACCTCCTAAAGCACATATTGTAACTCCCAGTTTACAGATTCTTTTTTTGATAGATAGGATATAATGATGAGGGAGTCCCCCTCTATGTGTAAATCTGATACCCCTATACAAATTTCCAGTCGGACTCCACAGAGTATAGCTCTTTCCTCTGCTAAATTATTTTTTCCCTCCGGTAGTTTACAGTGTGCTGCTACCACAATAGATTTGTCACATCTCCTTAGCACAAAGCCTACACCTAACTTGACAGGGTTACCTTTATAGGCCCCATCAAAGTTTAATTTAATTTGATTCAAGTTTGGTGGTCTCCATTTAATATCTTTTTTGATCTGGTGTTTAGGCATTCTCCCTACTAGTACTCCTTTGAAAAGGATAGTAATCTGTTTCCAACTGTTGATGATTGCAATGGAAAATTTTTGTATATGTCGATCACTTATCACATGATCCCATAAATAATTCATTTTTCTATCAAAATATACCCTTATATCAAATCATACTGTAACACCCATATATGCATACTATGCACATAAAAATTAAACTATACATCCAGTGTAGACCTATTAACAAATACTTGATGTAGAAAAACAAAAAAATAGATAATCTATCCATCTCCCATCTATCCAATTACAAATAAATAGCTACAAAATTTGAGAAACACTATCCAAAAAGAGATTAACATTTATCCAAAGGCATAGAACACTCCATCAAAAGGGGGTACACCTACCCATGTTTCCTACAAAGAGATTCCACATTGCCCTTTCTTCCTGAAACCTCCCTCCTAGAGCATCATCCTAAGAAATGAGGGAATTCAATAGATATTCATCATGTTCAACCCTCGCTAGCTACCGAATAAATGAAACAATCCCCTCCTCTCTAGCAATTTTTTAGTCATTGATTTCCTCTGCGATGTTCAAATCCACCCCATGAATTTATCACTCAAAGTTACTATCGATGTCAATCAACAAGTATTATTTTAATAGAGATAGCATGACTACCCTAATGATTACCTCTATCTCCACAACTTCTAAGCCCCATGCCTAATCTAGTGACAAAATATTCATGTTAACTCAGTATCTATGCTTTCCTATAATTAATTCCCCCTCCAACAATGCCATTGCAACCTTCATTACGACTAACTTTTTACATTTTAGCATTTGTTTTAGGTGCTTCTCCTTAACCTAGAAAAAGATATCATGCTACTGTCTGTTGGTACATAAAGAGAAGGTTACCTCTATTTTCCACTCGAGATATCAAAAAAACTAACGTGAAAATCTATTTTATCTATTTCATTACAATATTTAAAGCCTTTTATATCACCTTAAAAGAGTCTTATCCCTAGGATGAATTCTTTCATCATTCCCTATGGCTAGAAGGCATGCAATAATTCTTCATAAACCACATCACCATATACCTCATATTTTATTTGAAACCAAGCATGGGAAATCATGTCTTGTAATATTTTAAATCAGTCAAATCTAGCACCACAACATCTATGATTTATATTATTTTAAATGTTTCCTTAACTATGAACACATATCCACGTACGGTGTCACATATGTTGTCACCTCAAAAAATACCACTCATTCTATCACAATTTTTTTGGTGTATACAATTTTACTCTTCACTTCCCACCTACATAAATTCCTTCCTAATCATTCAAAACCATACCTTTAAGATCCTTCATCATTAGTGGATCGTGTTCCTCAAATAAGAGATCCCTATTGAAAATCTCATCCACCTCTAAATTACCAATTCTTTTTTATGTGTAATTTTGTAGTATTCAAATAGATTTAAATCTTCTATAATAGCCATTATAAATTTTTGAAGATTCCATGCAACCTCTTTTCCATTCATACTTTCCTAGATAATGGTCACGAAATTATCTTCCCAATGAATTTTTTGAAACCACACATTTTTTAACAACTTGATTGCCATTAAAGCCACCTTAGCTTCCCCAATACTTTTTTGCACGTACCTTAACCTTTTTTTATCCAAAGGCAATTGTGTTTTCATCCTAGTCCTTTACTATAACCCCTAGACTCGAAGGTCCATGGTTGGATTTTGAAACACCATCAAAATGTATCTTCCACCATCCCTTATGTACTTTCTCCCTAAAAAACATCTAGCAATGAGAATCTAATAGAACCTAATACATATAGTAAGATTTTATCCTTAGCTGGAAATGGAAGGTGATCCTAGCAAGAACCTTGATTGACATCTCTAAATTCCATGTGCAATCTAATTTAACCATTTTCCTTCCCCACAGGTACTAAGTTAGAAACCCAAGATGTGTGCTTAATAAAAATTACTTAACTTCATTTTCATCGAATTCTCAAGCATTATATTAAATCACTTTTTATTTTTCCTTATGGTTTTTGCATTTGGTTCTATATTCATGGTATTCTAGGCTAAATGAGGATCAAATCCATTCAAATTATGATATCCCCAAGAAATATCATCATCATATTCTTGACAAAGTAAAATAAAAACTTATTTTTCCTCTGTGGTATAGTCCTTTCAAAGCTTCCAAATCTTATCCTTTAAGATATCACTAGGTTCATAATGACTTCATTCACTTTCATATTGGTTTTATCAATTCTTACCCAATCATCAACATTAAAAATGGACTCAACAATGAGTAAACCCTTTGGTAACTTTTTAGTTTTTAGCTTAATAGTATGATCACTATATTGTTGTTGTAATTTTTTTGATTATCATTTGAAAATTCAGCCTCTTCAATCGAAAAATTTAGAATTTTCTCATCACTTTCAAAATATTTCTAATGTAAAATTTTATCCATAATTGATAACCTTATAACCTGTTTTACATACTATTGCATTTGAACATTTTTTTTTACCTTTCTTGGTATGTCAAATTTTGACCACATGGTGTAACACCCCAAAATTGGCATCTTGCAACTCTAACCAATTTTGTTGCATTTGTCGTTCTTCTGAATCATCAAAGTCCTATTGTACTAGGCAATTCTGAGTTTTCACTGACTCTACTCGACCTGA
>MU227549.1:1920305-1948434 GCA_018584345.1 Thuja plicata
CTGAGAGCAAATTTCAAAACTCCATCTAGATAGAAGGCAACAGGTCGAATCATGGAGGCAGGCAGGCTGAATAACTCATGTTCAGTTTTGTTTGTTCTTAATGAAGAATGACTATGTTGAAGTGTGTGGTTGATTTAGAAGGCCAAAATTAACACATACACATGGAAGCCAACTTATCAGCCTCTTTATTTAGAGTTTAGGCATAAATAACAAGTTCAAAGCTCATCAAATTATTCAATATGATTTTGAATCATTTTCTTATACAACTTTATAAAATCATATTTATTGACATTAACATTCCTTAGCTGATTCACCACAAGCTCACTATAACTAAACACTTTTAGAGCACTGGTTTTCCTCTCTCTTTTCAAATTTAAGTCATGTACAAGTGATTCACATTCCATTGTATTATTTATTATAGGTGAAATAAATGAAAAAAACAAAAATGGTATCTCTCAAATTTTTGGGATATTAACATAGCACCTCCACCAGCACCTACCTTACTTCTAGAATGATTGAAAAATGACTAACACAACTCATTAGATTTTTTTTCACACTAATTTTTCATACTTTTACAAGGTTTGAGACAACGACATTGTATTCATGCATAATGCAAATGCATAACCCAACTTGTTACATATGTTTGAATGGTTCCTCATCATGATTTTTAACCATCCATTCATCAAAAATAATATGTAGTATTCCTTGTATTAGAGTACTAGGATCTTTAACAACAATCTAGTCTTGTATATGGAAACATAAATTTGCATTAACAACACTATGGTTTTGTGGTTCTATATAGTCATTTGCAACAAATTCTTATTTTATGGTCACCTTGGTGTCATACTCTATTCTAAAAAATATATCATACCAATCAAATGAATGGAGACCCCTTAACATTTCTATGAAATCCATAAACAAATATATTCCAAAATATTAGGGAAGATCTATTACATATAAGTCTTGTATAATTAAAAAATTGGGACAAGAATGCAAAGTAAGACTCAAATTTTTAATCACTCCAACTGTATTGATGATTAACCCATCCAACTGAACTACCCCCTTTTCATAGCCTCATATGGAAAACTCAATTTATCCACTAGCTTCTTGAACATTACTCAACTACTAGCTACTAAATCTATCATACAGTTATGTACAATGAACTTACCAATAATCAGAGTAACATAAAATTATGGTGGCTTTACCTCTTGGATATGCTATTGATTCTTTGGTTGGGAAGCATTTGCAAGCATTACTTTAGGATGTACTTTGCTAGCCTAATTTGATAGTTAAATATTTTCCATGTCTTCTATTATCAAATATATTTTTCCAAGGACATGAAATGCATCTGACATTGACATACTAAAAGTACATTTCCTCTTATGATATATAATATTGAAAGAACTAGTACTACCCTTTTGTTGTCCTTTAGGAGTGATAGTGTCTATTTTTCTTATCGACATGTTGGTTGTACCTTAGATTCTAAAACTTGACCGCTTGGTAAAATCTAAATGTTCTTAGGAGGTGGAGCCACAACTTGGCCTTGGATGCTTGTAGAACTATGATTCTATGCATTATCATATTACTCTTGTTGTTCCATATCAATAGCCCTTTTCTTTCGTCTAGTATTGGCCGCAATAGGTACATAGTTTTGATTTTTTCCTTGTGGGAATTTTACACCACAAAATTCCTCACCTTGCCAATTTATTAAAGCCGCAACAAGAGTATCTTTATCATTTTGACAACCATATTGTTTATGAGTCTCTTTTGTTGTATTTGTTGAGACATAGCATTGTTTTAAATTATGATGTATTGATTAAGTAACCCATTTGAGCATTTTGTCTCATTATGGAATTGATTAAATGTATAACACCAAGCATAGTCTTGTGCCAAATCATTCTTTTGTAGGTACAAGCTCTCTTGAGAAACTAGGAGTATTGGGAATATAGAGCTTATTGGATCTAGGATTGTAATTCTATATTTGGCCTCGGGGATCATCTTGTTATGTAGATCTATTAGGATATTATATGGGGCTTGATATAGGGCCTAATAAGGTTCCTTATAATTTCCCTTTATGATACTTACTAAGTCATTACAAAAAGTTTGCAAATTTTTATGTATGTTGATATTTTTTTCTTTAATACTTCTTAGCTCTTGGAGTTGATTTGGGACAACATTTCCTTGAGCTGCTACTTGGTTATTAAATGTTGGAAATGAAGGGACAACAATTATAATAGGGAATATTTTATGGGCAATACCTCAGGAAAAAATGTCATTCGATGCTTTGAGAATACCTTAGTAGCTTGACTTAGATAATTTTCTACCCTTATAGAAATATCATAAGATATAGGTAAATTTTTAACACCCATAAATTATATCAATACTGAAATATATCTTTTAGAAGCCTTCAAATAATGCAAAAAATAATTATCATTAGATGGTATTACGATAGATTGAATTCTATCCCGAGTCTTTTTAAAGTGTTAGTTGAAATCTGTCATATGCTCACAAGGATCTCTCTTATGGGAGTAAATTATACAATCAAAGAGAGATGATCTGATTAGTCTTCAAAATGTGAATACATAATAGCACCCAACTGATCCAAATTTTCCATGGAGTTTAGATGTAAACCTTTGAACAATGGGAGTACTTTACCTTTGAATGATAGTGAAAGAAGACCACCTACAATATTTTTTCTGTGATATGATGCAATCCACACAAAGAAGCTACATCTCTAATAAATTTAATGAATATAGTCTAATGTTCTCCTATGAAAAAGGAACACTTTTGAAGGAATCCATAGCTATATCATCATTTTATGTCAAATTCAAGGCGATGCCTTGATTTAAGGGAACACAAATATGATTTCTAGGAAATTCCATTCCATTTGAAACTGTTGGTACTATTGGATTTACTACTAGTAATGAATTCCTAGGAGATGAAACTGAAGAACTATTAAAAGAATGAAAAGACCTTCCCAAACTGTTCAGTATATTAGAAGCCCTTCTTGTCATCCTACATCCTCTTTTGGGTGTCTTAAGCTCACAATACTAAAATTTATATCTACTTTATCTAGTTTGATTTTTTCTCATATGTTGTGTTGCACTAGAACATGAAACCAAGCGTATGGAGTCACTAGGTATTATATTTTTTACCTCTAAATGCTAGAAACATTTTTCTTCATGGAAAAAAAACAATGCAAATAAGATCATTATGAATTTATAATGTGTTCAAGGTCCCACTAAGCATGCCAAAAACTATTATCACATAAGATTGTACCCTTTCTAAGTAAGACTTAGCTTACTAGTGAAATATGGGAACATCTTCAGGCTATGTGTAACATATAATGGAGATGAATCTTGGGAGAAGATTAGCTTCCTACTCGTCAAACTCACATAATATACTATTTGAGAGGAAAAGGGTGGAAGGATATCCTATTGAAATAAAACTATACTAAGGGCTAATTCACTAAATTTGAAACATATATATTTTCCTAAACTCACAAAAAGGTTTAATAGAATAAGATTTTATAATAACAACTCAAATATCATGAAAATTATGGAGATGTTTTTATAAGAAGGCTTTGTTCTATAATTTTTATCAAGGAAATCTAAATCTCACAACATGAAACACTTACAGGAAAAAAAAACACAACTTATAACAACAATTGCATGAAACCATATCGAGAGGTTTGTCAAAGGAAAACACAAAAAAATATATCAATATTTCACACAATAACAAACACTAGCCAATTTCAGAAGGAACAAATTCTTTTATTTATCTTGAACGATTGAAAGAATTACAATATGAATGTTTAAATTAAAAGAGTTCAATACAATCCTTGATTTTTTCTGATGTAAAAAATGAGAAAAGAAATAACTTGAGAAAAAAGGTTACAATAATTTCCTTATATAAAAGAAGGAAAAATCCCAACACATAGAAGCAACTAAAGAACTCAACCTAAAAACTGAAAGAACTCCATGAAATCAGTGTCAAGTGGAGGTAATCATTCTTGAAATTTTCTCCATGATGTAAAATATCTTCTTTTGATTGTATAGCCTTCAAACCCACTAAAAAGGTGTCAACATTGAAGTGTAACTTCTACTTGTGGGCCCAAAACTCTTCTTGATAGGTGTAGAACTCATCTGTGGTCTTGAATTAATCTAGAACTATTCTTTTTATGTTGCAAAGTCAACCAAGATGTATGTAGACTCTTTGGGTCAAGAACACATTAAAATCTCAAAGAACAAGGGGGTCCAAACTGAAGTAAACATCCTAGTTCCAACCTCCAAATCTCCCTTGACACGTGCCTATCTCATTGGGGGTATTCAACTAATCTCTTTAATCTCCCTGAAATCCATTCCTTTGTTAAAAATGATATTTATACCCCTTCTATTATAGTGCCTATATCTTTATCATTGTAATTTTTTATTCTCTTTGCTATCTTCAAAGATGATGCATGACCTCCATGTACATGTTCTCCATAATAGAGATGATTTAGATGCAATGTATTTCATGTTTCTGCTCATGAGGCCTTAGTTATCTCTATTTGTTATCTTTTACTATCATGAACTCCATTGCTTTTACTATTTTGCATATACCTTGTTCCAATGATTACTACAACATTAAATACTTTTGTTTGTAGCATTAGAAAATTGTGATTAATTGATTATTATGTCATATCTCTACACATTATTGTCACTATCTTCTCTTCAACATGCAAAATCATGTGTTTGAATTGTTCTATGCTCATAATCCATTTCATTATTATAAGGGCTTTGAATGTCATTTGAGCTCTTCGCTATTCCATTTTATTTTTGTTAATTTTCATAGCAGTTAATAACCCTCTTGATCTTTAACATTTTCAAGAATTGATCACATATTTATGTCTTTGATTTCATGTTTCAGTCTAGATGCACTATTTGGCATTGTCTTCATCTATTCACTATTTTTTACACTCCAATCCACCTCACTACATTACCTTATTCTTTATATTGTCATTACTTTTCTTGATTTATAGATATTACATGACTTAATCTCTACCTCTTTTGACAGTGTATCCTCTGATCATGTCCTTTTTGTTCTTTAGTGTTTCTCTCACAGTGGTATCACTATCTCATATATTGTAATAAACATAGTCTCTTACATTAATTTGTACTTGAGTTACATTCATTGATTTCTTATATCTTTCCTATCACTATCATGCACCATCAAAATAACTTTCCTCATGACTTTCCTCTTATAGGAACTATGTTGATGACCATGTTATTCCTAGAAAATGCAATACACATCTCTTGTCACTATGTCAACATTAAACATTGTAATGATATATTGATCACTAACTCAACATTTATTCTCTGTGGAGTCATGTAGTCACTTTTTTGGCATGTTAATCCTTAACATTATCTATTTTCTTCCGCAATAACCACTGATTTATAAATGTGATTTCCATATTAATTCTTTTCATGATCGTCCTCATTTCACTATTAAAGTTCATACATAACAGTGACCTTTCTCTAAGACCACCATGAACATCTCTCGTGGCACTAGCTTTCATCTACTTGAGTATCCTTTGGTCATGTGACTACCCGTTGACATAATAAAAACATTCCTATTATTTTTTTCTCTATATTGGCAAGGTCATTGTTTCAACTCACCATGTCAAGATTTCTTCAAAGAAGTTTTCCCACATAATAATAAAATTATTTCATATCATCTCACTTCTCTCCTGACCTCTCATTCTTCAAATTCCAACTACCTTTGGGAACCATATTTCAATGTCTACCATTTGTGACCAGTGTTACTAGTATGAATAGCATTGTTATCTATGCATATACTCATAAAAATTATTTTTTTGTATTCCTTTTTTATATGCCTCCATACTCTCTACACTCTCATAATTAAGAGATTAATAGAAGGTGGATGCATCAAAATCAATTGGAAATATTATAAACATTGTTTTGAAAGCACTCATTGTATGACCTTTAAGAGTTCTTATATCTACTCTTTCAGTATAACACTTGTGACTTCTTTATTATTTTCATGAATATTCACTATCTTTATGCATAATGCTTGTTAAGGGGTCTGTGAATTTCTCCTCAATTTACTGATTTTTCACTGTCATGACCTTTAACATTTAACATTGACCATGTATTATGTTTTTCATTGTTCTTATTACATTTTTGGTCATATTGGGACCATGCTTCCATAGCTCTATTCTTGAAACCTTAATATTTATGGAATAATTAATTAATATTGTCCTTGAATCTTGAACAACAGTGTCATTTGTTCATTACTTGGACTATTATGAGATCAATATCTTCATACTTTTTAATATATATGTGTGTAATCTTGATCTAAAATCTCTTTGGATGTTGCAAGTAACACATTCACAGAAATATTTTGTCCTCTTTATTATTGCTCCCTTTGCTTTTGGAATCTGTCACTTTTTTCTTTGAAAATGTTCTCATTAGTGAGGGACTTCATCCTTTTATATCTGTTGTTGTATGCATTCAAATCTCCCCTTTGGATTTGGATATTTTTTATTGAAACCTGTGTATCTACCTTTCTACTAATCGTGCAATTTTACTTTATTCAGACCCAAGTTTTCTTTCATGATCTTGATGAACTAGATTCTGAAATCAATGATCTTGATTTTATATGCTACTCCCGTGTGGAATATGGTGATTTCTCATCAAATTTAATGTTTTCTCCTTGATTTTAAATCTAAACCTACCTCTTAACTCCAATAAACCTTTGTACTATAATCGAACCTTGAACATGGCCACCATTTTTCCTTTGTTCAAGCTCTTGTAAGCTAAGCACAAGCATGTTAGGTCTTCTTGCACTCATACTCAAGTTTAAATCAAAGTGTATCCTCTTGAATTTAGCTGAATGAGAGGGGCTTGACCTTTATTTTATCTCTACAAGATATTTTGTTGTCATTAGTTTAGACAAATTCATCGAGTGAAGGAGAATCAATTGATAAAAGATAATAGCCAACAATAATACAAGTCAATAATGTACACCAAGATAGTCGATAAAGAAACAAAGTTGATAGAGTACCGAAAACCTACAGTTATTGAGTGGCACACTACACTGAGCACATGTAGCACACCGAGTTGATATTAGATTGAGTGATGAAGGACATATATCGAAGTATTGTGGAATTACACAATTGAGTTAGAGAATTAATCAAAAATGCATTTAGATCATATTTAATGATTGTTAGAGCATTAAATATACATATACAAGTATTTAAAATATTTTTTACATTACCAACAATTCAAATAAATTAAAGTGAAGATCTAAGGCAGAGAGTAAATGACCAAATGAAATTTTGTCATTTCCAAGAAAAATAACAAGTATCGAGGTAAAATTGACATGGTCACCAAGCTGGAAAGAAGATCTAATGGTCAAGAGAAATTTACAATGTACCTAACACATAATATTAAGAGGAAAAACTCATCTATATTTTGGATGAAATTGAATAAAGAGAAGACGGACAGAGATTTGTTATTGTTATTTATGTTCAGGGAGTTATTGAAGAATAAAAAGTAGAGCAGAGAGCACCGAGAATAAATTCATCTACATGAGAGTAGAACAATGTTACATTTTGGGAATTGAGGTAACACATATCAGAGCACATAGAGTTAGAATATTAATTTATATTTGATACATTTTTACAGACATTATTAAGTTACTGATACTATTATATTGAGAGCTTTAAATCCCAATACTAGGTAGATCTTAACCGATCTTATATTTCTAAATCCTTTAACAAGGTACATCTCAAAGTGTAGATTTTTTAAAAATTATTTAACTAGGTAGACCTAATAAGTCTTACACATATACTCTTAATTGGATAACCTAACAAAAATAAATAAACTTTGTAGCTCTAACTGAGCACCCTTTATACTTCAGTTAGTGAAGGTTGTGGGTGTCATCTCCACCGTAGTTTTTATCCACTAACCAAGGATTTCAGTGTTACCAAAGTCATCGTGTTGTGAGTTCAATTGTTTAATGTTTTAATGTTATGGTTTTATAAGCATTACATTACTTTTATTTGAAAGTTATGAACTCAGTAATCAACATACAATAGTATATGGTTTAATTAGTAATTATGGATAAAAAAAAAATTAGTGGTAGTGATTCACCCTTCCCCTCTCAGTTCAAACCTTCCAAAGTTATTCCAACAATTGGTATCAGAGCTCATACTCTTGAGTTAAAGATTTAACCACCTAAGAGTTAAAGATCTTAGTCATGGAAGGTTATAGACAATTTAAGAGGATTGATGGTCTTGAATCTGAGTTGGAGAGTGCATGAGAGTTAATGATGGATTCGAGAAACAAAATAGAGAAATATCTAAGGATAAGAAGGAAATTATAGGATGAACTGAAGGTTACACAAGAACAAGTTGATACACATGAGACTGCATATGAAGGAAGTATGACAGATGAGTCTGAGACTGCAATAAGAGAACTACTTGAAAAGGATGACTGGCTTATCAGGCTACTAGATTTGATGAATAAATATCTTGATGCTAACAGCTTAAGAATGACCGAAGTGATTGAAGGTAAAAGGACAACTAAGGATAAAAAGAGATTTGTAGAAGATGAAAAGAGACAAGTTGAAATTAGGTTAACTGAGAAAGATAAGGAAATCTTAAGGATGACCCCAAGTTCACTACATTATGACTGACCAACTTGTGAATGCACATCAGGATTGTAACTGAAAGGAATTTTAGAATCAAGCACTAAAAGATGAAATTGAAGGAATGGATAAAATATTGAAAGATGAGAAGGATGCAAATGAATTATTGAGAAAAAGAATGAAGAAGATAAGAATAATATTGAAGAATTTGTTGTGATAACTTCACTAAGATAGAGATTCCCACCTATTGATCTTGCAGAAAAGCTACCAGAGGAACTATACAATAAAATATATGCAAGATGGAAGTATGCAATAAATGAAGAAAAGGAAATGAGAGAGAGATCTCTTGTACACACTATTTGAGACCTTGCACCATCTAAAATTTGTGAAGCATTAACGAAGAATTCAAAAAAATTTATAGTCAAGTGGAGAGCCCTTAGAATAATGAATGGAGACATACAATCAGTGGAGAAGAATACAATTGCAAAATATAAAGACATATTTCATATAGATGATACTAAGTATCATGAAGTAGAGAAGGAATTAGAAGCAACCATTGCTGATCAAATAAAAGAAAGCATAAAGAAAATAAATCCTATTGATCTAACTACTCAAAATGTAGAGGTTATCATTGAAGATATACTGGAAGAAGATCCTTCAAAAGAGTTATCAAAAGATGAAGATGTCATGGATAGACAAATAAATGATATCGAGTGTATGGATATTGATAATGCACCTTTGATAAGAAAAGAACAGATCATGACACAAGTACAAAGCTGTATAATTGATGTTATTATTAGTACTAAGTTTGTACTAGATACACCAGACATGGAAACCAAGACACTAGTTGATACAGATAAGGATAAGTATGGAAAACCTGAGGCCACCGAGACAGAACAAGGAAAGAACACCGAGTTGGAATGTCCAACCGATACTGATGGTTATAAGTAAGATATTCCACCTACTAATACAACATCGGATCATAATGTACAGAAGACAACAGATACTAAAAGTAAAATTCTGCAGGAATCAAATCATAAGGAAAAGAATAAAGAGAAACAAAAAGATGAATAGAAAGAAGAATTAAAAGCATAAGAAAGCACAACTGGTACCCATACCGTGTCAATTGATCCAAATAAGGCATCATGTTCCAAATTCTCTACTAGTGAGAGAAGATTGATTGAGAAATAAAAGAGAAAAAAGAGGAAGCAAATATTGATTTGAGCAAGCCAATCATAATACTAAAGGGATACCCCAATGCGATGAAGCCTAAAGAATAATCTATATATGCTTAGATTGTAGCTCAAAAGGTTAAAAAAGAGAATTTAATTGGAAAGAATAAAAATGTAAATATACTTGAGCACATGTCATTGGCATATTCCAGGACATTGTTTCTAAAGCAACTGTTGATGAATTTAAACCCCTACTGGACCAAGTTGTTGATTTATCCCAATAAATCAAAGAACCAAACAAGGATATGAATGAGCATATTTTGAAGATTCAAAAGGAGAGAATGGAGAAGATTTACAGTTTAGGATATTGACATAGAGAACGCAACACTCTCTAATTTGTGTTCTAAAGTTGAATACATAACTGACATCCATCATTTCATTATTTCAAAAGTTTTGTATTCTTTCAAAATTTACTTTTGAATTCAAGAAGGAAGTAGATATTGAGAAAAAATAAATGAGTAGCATAAGCAACTATTTAACGATCCTAGAGCATTCCAGACTTACTACTCAAAGATACAAGAACTCATGGGAGTTCAACTTTCATTGAGACAGGGGGAGGAAAAGCTTAGATTGGAATTTCTTGAATTGCAAGCAATGTTAATTCTCCATATTCAATCGATGTAGATACACTTGAAGAAAACCAAATAACTACCAAGTTTTCCATATATCAGTACACTGGACACCATAGTTGGCTTATCTACAGATATTATCAAATACATTGTTAGAGTTCAGATTCTCTGAGATACATGGGAGATTGTACTTTCAAGTCTACAACAGAGATATAAACATATTTTTGATTCATAAGTTTTACTTTTTAGCCTTTTTTGTGAAAAAATGGGGATAGATATCTTAGTAAGATAAAGGGAGATAAAGGAAGATAGATATATTACTTATTTAGAAAACACAAAAAAGGGGAATATATATACATGAAAAAACAAAAAAAAAAGTATATATGTAGGAAATGGAAAAAAAGATATGTATAGAGATTAACATCTGAGGGGGAGTTACTAATTTTGACGACTTTGAAGTTTCTGTCAAAAATGACCAACTAATGCCGAAGGGGAAGGTTGTTATCTCTATAAGATATTTAGTTGTATTTAGTTTAGAAAAATTCATAAAGTCTAGAAGAATCAATCAGTAAAAGATAATAGTCAACGATAAGACAGGTCAGTAATGTACACCGAGCCAATCGCTAAAGAGACAAAGTTGGTAGAGTACTGAACACCCACAGTTACCGAGTGACACACTACATTGAGTGCATACAGTACACCGAGTTGATATTACAACGAGTGATGAAGAATATTTAAGTTAGTATTGTGGAATTACTCAACCGACTTATATAGTGAATAAAAAGCACAATTAGATCACACTTAGTGATTGTCAAAGCATTAATTATATGTATACAAGTATTTATAATAATTTGTTACATGATTAGTGATTCAAATAAATCAGAGTGAAGATCTAAGGCATAGATTAAACAAAAAAATAAAAGTTTGTCATTTTCAATAAAAACAACAAGTACTGAGGTAAAAGTGACATGGTCACCGAGCTGGAAAGAAGATATAATGGTCAAGAGAAATGTACATCGTACATAACACATAATATTAAGAGGCAAAACTTATCTATATTTTGGATGAATTTTTAAGAGAGAAATATATAGATACAAAACAAAGAGAAGAAGGACAGAGAGTTGTTATTTTTATTGTTGTTAGAGGAGTTATTGAAGAACAAAGAGAAGAGCAGAGAGCACCATGAAAACATTTAGCTACAACAAAGTAGAACAGAACATTGTTACATTTTGGGAATTGAGGTAACACATATTAGAGCACATAAAGTCTGAACAATAGTTACATTTGATGCATTTTTACACACATTGTTAAGTTATTGATACTATTGTATTAAGAGCTTTAAATTCTATTACTGGGTAGATCTTAACCGATCTTATATTTGTAAATCCTTACTGCAGTTAGTGAAGGTTGTGGGTGTCATCCCCACCGTGGTTTTTATCCTCTAACCAAGGATTTCTATGTTAACAAAATCATGGTTTTATAAGTTCAATTGTTTATTATTTCGATGTTATGGTTTTAGAAGAATTACACTAGTTTTATTTTAAAAATTATGAACTAAAAAGTCAACAAGAAGAAGTTTATGGTTTAATCAGTAATTAGTATATTGCTGCTTGTTGATTGCCGAGTTCATAACTTTGAAATAAAACTAGTGTAATGCTTATAAAACCATAACATCGAAACAATAAATAATAGAACTTATAACACCATGATTTTGTTAACACAGAAATCCTTGGTTAGAGGATAAAAACTGTGGTGGGGATGATACTCGCAACCCTCACTAACTGCAGTATGAAGGGTGCTCAGCTAGAGCTACAAAGTTTAGCTATTTCTGATAGCTTACCTGGTTAACAATATATATACTCTTAACCAGGTAAGCTATCAGAAATAGCTAAACTTTGTAGCTCTAACCGAGAACCCTTCATACTGTAGTTATATACTGTTAACCAGGTAAGCTATTAGAAATAGCTAAACTTTGTAGCTCTAACAAAGCACCCTTCATATTGCAGTTAGTGAAGGTTGTGGTTTTCATCCCCACCGCATTTTTTATCCTCTAACCAAGGATTTTTGTGTTAACAAAATCATGGTTTTATAAGTTCAATTGTTTATTGTTTCGATGTTATGGTTTTATAAGCATTACACTAGTTTTATTTCAAAGTTATGAACTCGCCAATTAACAAGCAACAGTAATTATGGTGAAAAAAATTTAGTGGTACTAATTCACCCCTCCCCTCTCAATGCCAACTTTCCATAGTTATTCCAACACTTTCCTATTCCCATGAAAAATGAAATATTGAATTTGATTTGTTTAACCACTTGGACAATATTTGACTTAATTCTTTTGAATTATTTCTTTCAAATCATCTAGCACCTTCTATGTCTTGCCAACAAGACAAAGGACCTTAAGTGAGGTATTTAACTAAGGTATTTAACTAATGTATTTAACTATGAAAGTGAAAATTTCACTACATATATATTTGTTGAAAATTTGAATTAAAGATCATTTTAATTAAGATTTTAAAAATTTAGCATAGGTGTGCTATTTGCATTTTTATTTTTAGGGTCAAACATATTGCTAAATTTTTATGTTCTTTTTACATTATAATTTTACACTGGACATATATTTTCTTTACATTTACCATTCAATTGCCTTCCTAGATTTAAATAATTGAAATTAATTTTCCTATCTTGTATTGAAACTATCTCATTGTAGTTCCACAATTGTTTTTCCTGTAGTCAGATTTGAATGGTCTTTATGATTATCTTTTATTTTTCATATCCTTGATTCCCAATTAAATCAGCACTATTCACATTTAATATTTAACCCTCAAAATAAAATTTTCATACAAATGAAAAAATAAACGACATTAGAATCATGCACAAAATATAAAATTATCATTTAATAAATATCAAAAATAGTACAAAACACAGTTCATCTTACATTTTATTTCACATTTTATTCCTAATATTAATTCAGAAGTGTTTGTTTCAATAATACTAGAGAATTTTTATCTAGCATATTGTTGGTTCGTCAATATTTAACAAATGCTGATTGTAATAAAGAGATTTAATTGTACTTGGACTTTCTACAAATCAAACTTGAGTGGAAAATCACTTAAAAATAGTCTTCCAATAATCTATTTGCCTCAAACTATTCTCAACTCTATTATTTAATTGTTATGTCAAGTTCATTTACAAAAGGGAAAAAGAAATAATATTAGAGACAAGTAATGACCATTACATCACACCTGTTTTAGATAGGTTATTCTTTAAGAAAAGCTACCAAACAGAAAATAAGATACACTGTTTGCTTTTAAATATACTTCCATTCGCACTGGAATTCCTCGAACTATGATGCCCGACAATACCTTATCTTTCATAATTATTATATTTAGCAGCCATCACTCATGTGCAAAGTTTAAGATATATTCTGGTCAGAGTGGAAATATTCGAAACTTTAAATCAACATCCACAAAACGGATTATTATCATTCTTTCTCTATGACTGAGATAAGAACAAATATTTTGAAGCCATAAACAATACAAATATATGTTTTTTATGCTTTTATATATTGGAGCCCACAAGATTTCAACAATCAAGGAATTAGACACAAGATTATTAAACCTATTTCGTTGTGATGTTGAAATGGAGAACTGAAACTATTTTTATAATAAAATATTTTACATATCGGATCAGTTATAAACAGATCGTGGAATGTTGAAGTGCGCGAGTGACCAATTTTGTACAGAAACTTTGTTTTCTTCCTTCGACATGTTATAGAAAAAACAAGGGAGGGCTTAAACAGTAGATGTACGTTGCTCTTTATTTAAAATTCTGAATAAAAAACAAACTATAGTTAAATATTAAACATTCATTAACAAATGTTATCAACAAATTTGTATTTTAAGTTTTCTGTTTCTTTTTTCAAATTTGTATTTTAAGTTTTCTGTTGCTGTTTTTTTTTCACAATTCTAAGTATTCAGGTATGCTCTTCTGCAAATTGAAGAGTAACTTTTGCAGCGTCATTTGATAAAAGTTTGATGAAAGCAAAGTAGTTCTTCAGTTTATGAAACAATTTTATTCTTTCAACTCTTAAATGACAGAGTTGTGCTTCTTGCAAGTCTAGAGTTCCCGTTCAACTATCTATTAATATTACTGATACTCAACAGAAAACACTCCAAACAAAGATAACTACTGTTCGTATAGCAATATAAAATAGTTTGGTAGACCGTGTTCCTATGACTTAAACAGCATGGGGAGATTTTTTTTTGTGGATAACATCATAACATTATGAATTTTATCTCTGTATGATGTACAGGAACTAGTTATTTATTTTATATCTCTGTATGATGTACACGAACTATTTATTTATAAAATTCAATACTATGAAAAACATAATGCTGATGGATTATAATTGACATGTTGAATAAAAAATTTATACACAATCAAATCAAGAAACAACAGTTATCAGCACCACAAATAATAAAATTCTAAAATCATTATATATAATTTACATCTAAAATCATTTTATATAATTCACACGAAACATATTAAAAGCAGTGTCTGATTTGGCACTAAAGAGTTGCAGGACGATTATCATGTCCAATAACTGGAATATGATCAGATATTCAAGTCTAATCTTTTGATTATTCTGTAATAATTGACAAGACTATTAAATTAAAAAAATTAGACTATTACATTAAAAAAAGGGAACTTGTCATGTCCATATGCTTACCTAACTCCATATGCTTACCTAACTCTCCTCATGACTAATGTTGGACTTGCTATGCCCATTTTTCTCAAAAGGAATGACTAATATTGGCTTTAGACTAATAACTTTATCTTTGATAGTTGCATCTTCTGATTTTGTCAGATAGCAATATAAATTTTGTTTTTCCATTATATCTACTTTAAAAGAAACATAGTGAAAGTAGGGTTAGACCTGGTATTAAGGAGTTCTAGGATTATCATGCCCAATTCCCCGAGTATGATCATTCACATGAACATCCTCCATTGTTTTCCTTGTGCTTACCTAACTCTCACGATGACCTAAATGAGAACGGGAACGCCCATTTTCCTCAACAAAAATGATTGAAATGCCTTATAGATTTATACCACTCACTTTTTCTTTGATGTTTGCAGCTTCTGCTTCTGCTTCACTTAAAGAAAATGAATGAAGAAAACTGAGAAAACATTAACATTAGGAGGGCGACAAAAGAATTAGTATGAACGTAAAAATCATCATCCTGCAGCCAAATCTCAACTAGCCTCTGAAAATATTAACTATGGATTCAAGAATGGAGAAAGCCAAATTTCCTGCATAAAATTGGTCCTTAAGTTTGTCTTATTTATATTCGTTTTTAAGATATTCTGTGGTAGGAATATATTTGTCCTTGTATGCTCCCCCAAAACGATTGGCTTTAGCTTTTTTCTCTTGGCTGATGTTTTAATTTTTTATTTCGCCTCTTGTTTGCTAGCACTGTGAAAAGAAAAATTTCTTGTAATTATAACATATACCAGGGCTCGTATAGTTGATCTTAAACCCTACAAATGAGTGCAATAAGCAAGAGAAACTGTGTTCTTTCAAGCAGGGTTTGAGTTGGACGATCACTGTGCCCATAATTAAGAAACAACACTGATTATACAGTTTCTAAGGTGGTTTATAAGTTTTAAATAAAAATTTGTTTACATAAAAATGGTAGAACAAGAATATTTAAATTTTTAAAAATCTGTTTATTTATAGTAACAATAGAAGACATAAGGGATTAGCGTCTGCGCGCCGCTGTGATTCTCGTCTACATTCTTCTACCAACTGGTAGAAGAATGTGCTGATGACAAAGAATCTTTACTCTAAAATATTTAATATATCGAGTCAGTTTTTGGAAAAATAGGAATTATGTTCAAATGCAGGAGCCACAAATTATATGTTAATAAAATTGTTTTGTTTTTGTTAATCAATATATAAAATCATTGTAAATCTGAGAAAGCAGATGCGCGCTGTTCGTTACTCAGGGTTCTAATTAACAAGTAAACTGTAAATTATTTATCGTATGTCATATATTAAGCTGATATGCCTTTACAATTACCCAGAAACTGGATGTTGAGCCATTCAATGGTGAAGCCTTGAAAACAAAAATCACCTGTTCATATAAAAAAGTTTTGAAAACAATAGCCCCATAGCTAAAACAGCCAAATGGAAGGAGTCCTTTTGGGTTATATCACTATGTAGCAAATGTTATATTTGTAGGTAGATACATGATGTTCACAAACTAGGTCCTTATATGAAACTACACTAAGAAAACCAAATGCATCATGTCTAATTCAGGAGAAACATAATAAAAGTAGTGTGAGATTTTGCCCTAAGGATTTGTAGGAGGATTATCATGCCCGATTCCTGGACTATGATCTTTCGGATGCGTTTCCTCCAATGCTTTCCTTGAGCTTACATAACTCTCACCATGACTAAGATGAGATTTTGGGCGCCCACTTTCCACATAAAAAATAACTGAAATGGCTTGCGGATTTAAACTACTCACTTTCTCTTTTATGTTTGCAGCTTTCAGACTAGAAATTGGAGGAAGAGGATTGACCTCCCCTTTGAGCTCGCGAGCATTACATAAGGATAAGGAATGAAGGATACAAGACATCAACAGGACAAGGGCTACAGGAGTGGAAGTAATCTTCATCCTGCAACTAATCTCAACTAAAATTGGAAAAATGAACTAATGAAATAAAGAAGGAAGAAAGCTAAATTTGCTGCATAAAACTGCTCCATAGGTTGGTCTTATTTATAGTCATTTAGGAAGATATTCTCAACTATAAAAATATTTGAGTCTTTATATACTTTTCAAAACGATTGTGCGTAGTTTTGTTGCGTTTTTTTTTTGGGGGGGGTGGGGTTCGTTCTTTGACCTGCCCTTTCGTGTTTTGTTAAATTCCACTATGAAAGCAAGAGTTTCAGTGCAACAAGTAGGGTCTAAATTTGATGACTCGAGGTCTATATTTAATTAATTTTCTATTAAAAATAAATACACATATTTTTAAAATTATACGATTGAAAAGGATTTTTAAAAGATTTATCTATATATAATCTATGATTATTTTTTCAAATAAAAAAATATTTTTATATTTAAAAGAAAATTGTGGAAAAATGATCTTCATAAAAGATCAGTTTCATAGAGAAATTTGAAATCAAAATATAGACTCAACAAATTAGAAAGGTGTCTTTAATGATGGTCATAATTAAGGTAGTAACTTTGATTGAAGAGGCTAGAGATTTTAAAAAGTTTAAATAGATCATAGATGATTCTCATAAATAAACCAGCCATCTAAGAGTATCATAACTTAATATCTTACTTCCTTATCCAAGAGATACATCATTCCTTTTGTATTGTTTACAATCTTGATTTACTTTCATTAAACATATTTACCTATTATAAGATTTACTAAGGAAAATACAACAATCACGTGAGAAGTTATAAAATGGTGCTTATAGACATTATTGCTTTTCAAACATATTCAATTAAAATGCTAAATCATTTCTACATATACAATCAATTTTACAAGTTCAAATCTGGACTAAATTAGAACACATTCAAATTACAAGTTTTAATTATTTTTTATAAGACCATAAATTTGTATATATTAACAATGCAGATCATTCAATTATTTAAAAATTATGCTAATTTATTTAGAGTCTATAACTAATTTGAAAAACATGGGAGTCCCCAACCCTAGATGTCTATTTTGTGGCCTACCATATAGTCCTGTTGGGAGATTCTCCCAGAATCCTCTTTCAATTTTCCCAGATCTAGCATGCTTTCAGGATGGAGATTTTTTTTACTTTATGGAAAGACAGAAATGTTCTTTTATTTGCTCACAGCTCTCTTGATACCAATATATCTATGTACTCTAAAGCTTGTATCTGTAATAATGTGCTTCTACAGATACAAGTTCAGCGCATTTGTAGGAGCTCTTGTAGCACTGAGGCAATGCCCCCTATAGTGTTGCTCGCGTGCCGCCAGACTCTGTTTATGCTAGCAACACTCCTCCTCACCGCCACCGCTGCTCCTATGACAGGTGGTCTTTCACTCCTCACCTCTCTCTCCCGACAGAGGTGCCTGGCGGGGTCGTTCGGATTCTTCGTAGCCATGGCGCAGTGCCTCGTACTGGGATCTGCCACTAAAGAAGATAATTATGGGTGGTCACTTGCTGACCCCAACCCTAACCCCACCACTAGGTGGAGTAATCCTAAAGATCAGGATCCTCCCTCCACTACTTTGGCTGCATGAGGTTTTTTTTTGTGAATGGTTGTTTTATGTATTTCCAGCCTTGGGCCATGTGACTCTGGCAGAGTACCTTTTTCTCCGACCCCTTCTTTTGTAAATATGTACTTTATAACTTTTAATTAATAGTAAAGAGCCTATTCATAAAAAATATATTAATAGTCTTAAAATATTAAAAAAAATAAAAAATAAAATGAATCTATTATAATTTTTTTTGTAGCCACTTAATTCGAAGATTATCTGTCATAATATTCTTAAGAGTATACTTTTCTCATATTATATACACATTATAGCAATAGCTTTTGAGTAGTCATTTCACCTATTTCAGAACTAATAACTAGGGTATAGTCTCATTCTTTTAATATGATGTCAAGCTCATGACAGGAATTGTTCAGTCTTCGTCATTGATCCTTGATAACAGCTAACAAAATTAGAAGGTAATCAGTTTTCCACCTGCTACTTATTAAACGCAGACTGTGGGTCCTGTTCTGTTTTTATATTAACTTCCATACAAATGAAAATTATATTATAGGTGTGTCATGGACCGGCTTGAATCCCCTACCGTTAATTCACTTTCCAAACTGTCGCGCATCTGTCTGAATAAATAAATTTTTTCGCTTTACTTCCTCATTACCTCCATTAATTTATAAGGCACCTATTAGCGATTGTAGAAATGGTTATTACATTATCTTTCTTTTGTTTCGTTGGTTCTTGACATTAGACCAGCTTAAGTTGCTTCCACATCATTAAAGGAAGATTAATTAATATTTTTTTTAGGTGAATATATATTTAGACAATCTATGGGTAATGAAGGTATAGGGAATGTAGGGATACAGCTGATAGCAGCAATTTTTAATATGAAAACTCATATCAGTAATCAGTATTCAATTGGGTAGACTACATTTAAGTATGAATGATTTTCTCCATACATTAGGTCCAATTTGTAAAGAAAAATTTACATAAATATAGATGTTTAAATCTATTAAAATTATATGAAATGTTAATAAAAAATTTTATTAAATGGAGCGCGAGAGAAAGCATATGAAGAGAAATGGTGGATATGATGAAAATTGCTCCTTCCACTGGAAGGGTCAAGTGCACCTCATAAGAAACAGGGGCAACAGAGGAGATGTTACACACAAACATCCTCCTATAAGAGAAGAACATGGGTTTGTCAAATTTGGAAGGAGTGTAAGGGTCAACGACGACTTTCATAAACCGATTTTTGAACACAGAGCTAAGACTTCAAAGACAGGGGGAGAAAACCAGGGTTGAGAAATCCTCCAAGAAGTCACAAAATGCATTCGCATCCCACACCCTTTAATCCAAACCTCATTCCAATTTTTCCAACATCCAAAGCGAGGATTCCAATCAAACCTCCATTTCCAAAGAAGGCTTGGTCCAATCTTCACTACGAAATCCATAAGAGACGAGTAGAACTATTTAGGGACAACAAAATCCTGGGCTCTAATATGGGACATAAGAATACTTTTCAGAGAAACAATTACAAAAAAAATAGGTGGAGGCCTATTAAGACCATCCATGATAGGCTAAAGTCATCTCAAATAGGACATTCTACAATGGGAGACATGGATCAGTGCATGGATACAAGCCTAGAAGAGATTCAGATTGAGGTGTCTACCAGAGTCATTAAGGAAGCACATCCCTTTTTTAGCTCGAAGGAAGTCACCATTAGCTTTTCTGTGGATTTCTTAGCTCAAAGGAGTCATCTTATGATTCACCAGGCTCTGATTTGTAATTTTAGAAATATAAAGTTATCCCATCTTCACTTTTCTACATTGGCTTATGCCAGCTAGCCCACAATCTCCAAAATAGAATACATTGATGATGGTTAGGCTATTATTTGGTCATTTTCAAAGACAAGATCAGTAGAGATAACACATTCAGAATAAAGGCGTGGTTTCACAATAAATCAGGGCTTCACATGCAACAATGGACCCCTAACTTTGACAGCGCTACAAATGTTGTAAAGTTTATTCCAATGTGGATCTCCTTAAACAACCTCCTGTTTGAATACAAAGACACGTATACTCTCCACATCATTGCAAATAAACTAGGTATCTACATCAAGCATTAACAAAGGCAGAACTCGGCCTCAACATTGTTGTGCTTACTTATGAACCTCACTAAAGAACTTCCAAGATATGTAAAGATTATCTCAAAATATTGAACCTGGGTGCAAGCCATTTCTTATGAATTTCAACATAATCCTTCATAGGAAATGAAAGTTCCAAGCTCAAATGTGGAGGCTGCGAGGTTAGATAGATACCCATATGAGAACATTACTCAGGATAGGGACTTCACGAGCAACCAAACTCATCCTGTTTAGCATAGCTTAGCTAGGGAACTATTCCCGCAGGTAGCGAATTTGGACAATCATGGTATTTCTATGATAATTACTAATAAGGATATAAATAAGGATATCATGGAATTGTTTCTCTTGTTTTTTTTATTGGAAAATTAGAAGTTTGACTAATTAGTGGGTTATGCCAAGTACTCTTCTACTGGCATCAAGCTCTAGCCAGGAAAGCAATAAGCAAGGAACTCAAAATTGGATATGGATTATAAACTTGGTGAATAAATGAGGAATGAAGAATTTGAGTCTTCTTCCCAAGAAGAATTTGGCGGTGACCACTCTACGCAAATTTGTGGCTCTAACAATTTTGTGGTCATGAGTAAAAATCTCTAGTACTTCAGCCAAGGGATGTAACCTTATTAATCTTGTTCCGAGATTCAATCAGAAAATTGTGGAAGAACTTTTGGTTGATTGGCTTAGAGAGGTTCAAGAGGAAATTATAGCTCAATTGGTTGACCAAGTCATGGAAGAGGAGGCTAACTCTGAGTACAATACTTCCCATAATCGAATGGTGGCCTCCCTAGATGGAATTTCACCTTTGGAAAATACATATTCTACTGATAATTCCCTTCATGTGAAGATTTCTTAGCCTTTGCGAACTCCTATAGAAGATGACATTCTATGAACCAAGATCAGAGATTTATGGGTCATTGCAAAGGCTGAGTTATCCTCCGGATCCAATTGGGATAAGCTTCCAAGGACTCAAAGCATTAGAACCAGACATGTTTCTCCATTCACACTATTGGCTGTATCTCTAGATCCTGATCCTTCCCCTAACAGTTCAGGCTGTAGGAAATCCTTGAGAGTCAGGGTGAAATAATTAAGAGATAATAAGGCGGAATCAATAGATAACACCAAAAAACCTAAAACCATGATTGAAATCAGGGGGATTATACCACTAAAATGAGTGTGTAAGAAAGCTCATGGTAAGGTATCAGATTCAGATGTGGCTACAGAGCCCCAATCAAAGGATAAAACTATCCATTCTCCTATCTTTCGTAGACTGCAGGCAGTTTATGAGCTCTTTGATTATTTAGAAAATAGAATCACGATTAATGATGATAATTCAACTTCTTTTGTTGAGAGACTTTTGGATGAATATTAAATCAAGGAAGAATAAATATTGAATGACATTGAAGGTCTTGTTTACTACAACAACAATGTGGTCATGGATCCTCAGAACTCCTATGTTGCTGGGCTAATAGTGGATCCCCACCCGACACTCATTCCTCCCTCTCTGGCCCCTATTTTAGGCATTCAAAAATCAATAGCTAACCATTCTACCCCTTACTATGGGGGGGTTAAAAAGAAAGGGAAGGGCAAAAAATATCTTGCTCCACTAAGATCGGAGGATGGGGAGATCTTGATCAATCAAAAATCACAACATACTTAGAAGTTGGGAAGGGGAACGTCCTTCCCAAGTTATAATGAAGGTCTTATCTTGGAATGTTAGGGGTCTAAATTCATATTATCAGCCAAAGCATACATAGTTCTCCTGCAGTAAACAAAAGTGAGTCTAGATCAAATATCCATCTTTACTAAAACCCTTGGTGATTGGTCTGGATATGGGTATTATGCAATTGGATCTTCACGAGGAATTCCTATTCTCTGAAACCAAAGACACCTCGTATTCTGAAGTTTGGAAAATAATTCTAATTGGGTAGGTGCAAAAATCAGTAGCCTAGCCTCTAATTTAAAATTCTACATCATAAATGTGTATGGCCCAATTCTAAGCAGAAGGAAACTGGAAGTTTGGGAGGAGATCAACAGATGCTTTTAGGATCACGCAAATAAAAATATTTTGTTAGGAGGAGACTTTGATGCTATTGTTCACTCCTCAGAGAAACTAGGGGGCTCACAAAAAGAATCATAATAACAAACAAATTTCAAAGATTGGTTACAATCTGAAAATTTGTTGGAAATAGAACATGATAATGGAAAGTTTACATGGACTAATATAAGATTAGGGAAGAATAGCACTGCATAAAAGTTAGAAAGATTCTTTTTCAAAGGGGATCTAACTCTCTTTTCATTTGATTTCAGAGCTTCCATCTCCCCAACCTCAGGATCAGATCATTTTCCAAAATAATTAGAAATCATTGATGATGATAAACCACAACAATGCCTTTTCCAATTTGAAAATATGTGGCTTAAGGATGCAAATTTCTTGTATTTGGTTTCAGGTTAGTGGTTGGAATGTAAGGTAAATGGATCAAAACTACTTTTTTTGTGTCCAAACTCAAATACATCAAACATAATGTGCTTATCTGGAACATAACACAATTCAATAGCATCTTTTCCTTGAAGGCTGAGGTGGAGCAGAAACTCATAGATTTGACTGAAGTCATTATGCAGCAAGGCATGAATAAGGATAGATTTGAATTGGAAAAATAACTATTGAGAGATGAAGAGGATATTTTGGCTAAGGAAGAAACATTCAGGAAGAAAAACTCAACAGAGAATTGGTTGGAGGCAGGAGACAAAAACACCAAATTCTTCTATAATAGTACCAAATAGTGTAGAAGTGTCAATAGGATTATTCAAATCTATAATGAGACTGGGGTTCTTCTACAAGATCAGAAGGAGATACAAAAAGAAATTTTCAAATTCTATACCAAGTTGTTAAAGCATTCCAATAATTATAATCTCAAGGATCAAAATGATTTACTGATGGACATCCCAAAGCCTATCTCAAATGAGGACAACTGACTGCATCTTCCAAAATTCTTAGAAAATAAAATTCTGCAAACACTCTCACACATGGCTCTAGACAAATCTCTAAGCCCAAATGGATTCCCACCTAGCTTCTTCCTACACTGGTGGCATATATTTGGCAAGAAACTCACATAGTCTTTGGAGGAAGTACACTCATCGGGTTGATTTCTAACTTAAATCAATAATACTTTTGTTGCTCTAATTCCAAAGAAATACCAAGCTAAATGTATGTATAAAATTAGACCAATATTTTTTTGTAACACTATTTATAAAATTCTTTCCAAAACTTTAACAAATAGATTCAAATTGGTCCTGAGAAAAATTATTGGGCAGGAAGAAACTGGTTTTGTACTAGGGAGATCAATCCTCGATGGTATCATTATAGCTCAAGAAGCTATACATTCAATTAAAGGTAATAAGCATCCCAATATGATAATTAAATTGGATATCAAAAAGGCATGTATGAAAAAGTGGACTGGATGTTCCTAGCTAAGTGTATGGAGAAATTTGGCTTTTCAAAAGAAAGGATTAATCTTATCTATTATTGCATATCAAGCCCAAAATTTTCAATCCTTGTAAATGGGTCTCCTTTTGGATACTTTGAAGGCTCTAACTATACTAGACAAGGAGATCCTCTATCTCCCTTTTTATACATCATCATTGAAGAGGGCTTGCGGTGCAGGTTCATTAGCCTCTAGAATTAGTGGTCTATTCAGGGTGTGGAAATTACCTCTTTATTAAAGGCAGTAACTCACCAATGATTTGCTAATGAAATACTTCTTTTTGCGAAAGGAATCATCAGGGAAGCTTTATCCATTAAGAAATTTATTGACTCATATGATTTAGCATTAGGAAAACTGGCAAACAAAGATAAATATTTAATTTTCTTCTTTCATAATAAAAAGAAAACACAACAGAACATAGGAAAGTTACTGAAATTCAAGCTTGGTTCCCTCCCATGCTCTTATCTTGGTATCCCTATTGACAAAGCGTTAAGATCAGATTCGAAATGGAAACCAATCAGTGAAAGGATGAATAGAAAAATGGATTCTGGGAAATATCTATGGTTATCATTGGTTGGAAGGGTGGTGTTGGTTAAAGAAACTTTGGTAGAAATCCCCATATATTTATTATCAAGCCTTGCTCTCCCTACAGGCTGTTATATAGATATGGGTAAAAAAATTCAAAACATTTTTGGAAAGGAACTGATACCAAAATGAAAATTTCCCTTATCTCATGGGAAAATATATGCAAACTAGTTGAGGCCAGTGGCACAGGAATAAAAACCTTGTGTTGGAAAAATCTAGCTCTCGGAGCAAAACTATAATAGAAATTTCTTGAAGGAAAGAATCTCAAATGGGTGAGAATTATCAGAGGCAAATACAGTCATCATGCAGGGGATAAAGAGGTGGCCAGAACTGAGCACCTTCCCAGGGGCTCTTGAATTTGTAATTTCATCTCCAATTCAAGAGGAATCATAGAGGCCAACATTTCCTAGAACATAAAGTATGGCTCCTTAGAAATATTTTGGGAAGACTCATGGGACAGATTCCATAGCATTAATCACATTTTGTGTCAAAATAAAATTAGTAAAATATGTATTGATAATTTGGCCCCTTTGGTAAATGATTACATTATTCATGGCCCCAAGAACCAGGGAGAGGTGGAAGTTCTAACAGCTTCAAATTTATCCCGGGGATCTTTTGTGTCTAAGAAACATACTCCAAGACAAGTTCTTTCTAATCAAACAAGGTTTAGATGAATGCATCTAGAATGGATCTAAAATAGGGGATTACAAGGTAAAATATGGGTACCAAATTATCTCAGGAACTCCTTCTATGAATCAATCCCAATTTTTCAATCAGCTATGTTGGAATAAAGTTTTTCTTTCCAAGGGAGGTCTATTTTCTTGGGCTACAATTCAAGGAAGAATTCTAACTGCTAATTGGTTTAGGAGAATGGGGTATTTTGGTCCTTCCAGATGTCCTCTCTATTATAATAGTGAAGAAGACACCAATCATCTACTGCTTACTTCTCCTTTTGCATTTGCATGCTGGCAATGACTTTGTGCAAAATTAGGATGGTCATCAGCATTACCAAATGAAATTCTTTCCCTTTTTTTCTCTCATCCATATCTCTTCAAAGATAGTTTATGTGGTAATCTATTGATCATAGCTCCCTCCATATTAATCTAGGAATTATGGAAAGAATGAAATAGAAGAATCTTTCACGAAATATTACTTGATAAAACTTTAATTTTGAATCAAATTGAGGCTTCTATAGTGGACATTATGAATTCCCATATTCAAATATAGAATGCACAACAAAAGTACTATACCAGCTGGGATGATCAAATATTAAAAAATTGGTTTGGTTTAAAAGAGCCCCTATTATAGGCAAGGGTGTTCAAGAAAATTTTAATCTCAGAGATAATTGCACTTGGATGCCTCCCTGCCTAGCATGGTTCAAACTAAACTTTGATGGAGCCTCAGATGGAAATCCCGGTCCCTTAGGGGAGGGTTGCATTATTCATTCTAGTGAGGGAGAAATTGTCACAAAATTGGCAAGACCTCTGGAAGCTGACACAAGTAATATGGTCGAGTTTAGAGCATTGTTGCTAGGCCTATCTCTAGCATTTGAATCAGGTTAGGAGAATTTGAAAATTGAAGGGGATTCCATGATAATGATCAATGCTATTAGAATTGGACACATGCCAAACTAAAAATTGCAAGCGACCCTGGAAGTCATTTTAAACTTAATGAAGAAGTTTGAATCCATAACGGCTAACCACATTTTCTGGGAAGGGAACTACTTGGTGGATGAATTGGCCAACAAAGAAGCCTTGAGTGAATATTTAATTTTTTTAGTACAGGTATGACACGCTAGCAAGGAATACATCCAAATGGTCACTTGTTAGCAAAATTTGATAGAAAAGCTTTGGCAACCTCATGTCTTGTCAACATAAATGTCAATTTCCTCCTCTACGGTATATGACTATTGATTGGTAGAAGGAATTCTTTGATATAACTTTTACGCTGCACAAGTTGTGATTTGCATGATTGGTTGTTATCTATGAAGGTCTTACATTCTCTCCCTCTTTCACATCACATTCAAGATGTGTATGTTGGTCATAATTTATTCAACAATTACTTCATTACTTTTATCCGAAGGACTACTGTACCTGGTCATTTTTACAAGGACATCTCTTTTATCCTTTTATAGAAAGATAGTTAATGCTATGCACAAAATAAATATAGTAACTCCAAATTAGTAGTTTCCAAGCTAGCAGGATTTGCAAAGATATGACATAAGATCAGGATGGTACGCAAGAAACTAGCAGATGGTGATGATGTGATGGATTTTTCCAAATGGTTGGCTCATGCGTGCGGGTTGGTGAACAAAGTCAAGACAATTTTTGGACTCCTTTCTAGTTTTCACTTGCTGCTCAACAAAAAAAACTTCTTTCCAGACCAGAGATACTCTTAGGCCTTTGATTCTACATATGGATACACCAATAAAACTCAGTTCAAAGATAGAGAAGGTATCCTTCAACACTCCCATTACAACTAATCATCTCATGTAAGTCTATAACTTCGAGCATCATTTGGTAATTCACACAATGAGGAAAGTACTCAGTTTTAATTTTCTGAGTACTAACCATAGATTAAGAGTATACTTAGATATCTGTGAAGGATGTTTGGCTAGCACCTTTGTAGCGTGTGCTTCTAAAATTTTGGTTGAGGAGATATGCAGCCATCTATTTTTAGAGAAATACATAGTGGGTCTACAAAATTCCATCATAAAAATTGATGCCAACCTCACTACTAAGTTTCCCCTTGGATATTTTTAGGGTAAAATGTGTCAGAAAAATGTTCTCTAGTGTTGGAGCTTTCCCAAGAAGAAATATATATGTCGGGCCTCCCAGACGTCTCTTCATTCTGTGGGGATGGGAGTGGGAAGACCACCAATTACACAACAACATGATGAGGAGAGGATTGAAATTCCTCAAAATTGAGGATGGTTTGAATGATCCCTACAGGGATGATTTAGATGAAACTATTACCTGGGTTCACCTCTACAAATGTGAAAAAAAATTCGATGGTCTGGGCAGCCAAGATTCCTCTGACATTAAGGAAGAAGAGGACGACATGGAAGTGGAGGAAGAGGTAGAGGATAAGGAGGAGGGAGATGATGAAGGGAATGAGGCAAGGGATGTTGAAGAAGAAGAGGAGGATGATGAGGACCCAATGGAGGACTCTGCTGATGAAGAGATTGAGGTTGATAGTGCATCTCCTATGATGG
>MU227549.1:1957238-1988053 GCA_018584345.1 Thuja plicata
CAATAAATTGAAATTCAACATTTAAATCAAATAAATCCAAATCTCATCAATAACCATAACATAATCATAATGAGTTTCCAAATCAATAGTCTCAGAATAAAGGTTCATAATAGAAAACATAATATAGACCATAAGGTGCATCATAAAGCATCATGTGTCCATACATCCAAAATAATCAAATCTATGACATAAAGCATAAAGTCCATAATGTTTATAGTGCATCAAAAGAAAAGTATCATATGCTAAATCTATCATAAGAAGAAAATTGGAAAACTACGATGGGGTTCAGGGTGAGGCCTCACATCCTCCCCCCATAGGCTTGAACTTCCTCCTGGAGTTCATAAAAAATATGGGGATACTAAGCTCCCATCTACGCTACATCCTCCCATGAAGCTGTAACCTCATCATAGAAATCCCACTGAAGCCTAACGTGGTCCAGCTCTCGGCCTCGTAGGCCCAGTGTCTAGTGTGCCAAAATGTGAATAGGCTCTAGTGCTAGCTGCCCATCTAACTCCACCTGTAGGGCATCCCAAATATAACGCGAGACTCATCATAAATATATTTTCTCAAAACAGAAACATGAAACACATCGTGGATGCGTGACAGGCTAGGTGGCAGGGCTAGATGGTATGCAACTCGTCCTATCCTCTCCAATATCTCAAATGCTCCCACAAATCAAGGTGCAAGCTTAGAGCCCTTTCTGAAATGGATTGGACTCTTGTGAGGTTACACTCTCAAGAAGACCCTATCTCCGATCATGTATACCCGATCTGTCCTCTTTGTATCGTCATATTTCTTCTGTCAATCCTGTGCCTCTAGGAGACGCTGCCTGATTAAGGCTACCTACTGCTCCATCTCTAGGACTAGCTGGGGTCCAATGGTAAATCTATCCTCAATCCTATCCCAACTTAAAGGTGTCCTGCAAGGTCTACCATAAAGTGCCTGATACGGTGGCATACCCAAAGATGAATGATGCCCGTTATTATAGGCAAACTCTACTAAGTGCAAATACTCTTCCCACTTGACTTGATGATACATAACATACATACGAAGCATATCCTCAAGAACCTGATTTACTCTCTCAGTCTGACCATCTGTCTCTGGGTGATAAGTTGTGCTAAAATTGAGCCTGGTGCCCAAAGATGCCTGTAATTCTCTCTAAAAAGATGATGTGAAGAGAGTATCACTGTCAGAAATGATCTTCTGGGGAATGCCATGCATTCTGACTATATCCCTCAAGAAGACCCGAGCCAATGCTAGGGCTGTAAATGTGGTATAAATGGGTGAAAAGTGAGCCACTTTGGTCAACTTTTCAACTGTCACCATGATAGCATCGTGGCGGCGAGATGACATAGGGAGACCAACTATAAAATCCATGGGTATAACATCCCACTTCCACATAGGTACCTCATGAGGCTGAAGGAGCCCTCTAGGATGACCATGCTCACCCTTCACCTTCTGGCATTCAAGACACTGGGATACTAACTCTACAATGTGTTACCTCATACCCGGCCAATGATAGAGCTGTCTCAAATCAGTGTGCATCTTCTTAACTCCAGGATGCGCCACATAAGGGGCTCTATGAGCCTCTAGCATGATGATATTACACAAATCCCTAGAAGAAGGTACATATATGCATTCTTTATGATGTAATAGTCCATTGGACTCCAAGGAATACTCTAAAAATCTACCCATAAGGGGTCTCTAAGATCTGATCAACTGACAAACCTCTAAATATAAGGCATCCTCCTGCAAATGGTGTAGTAAACAATCTCTCAATTCTGTACCTGTGATCATGGAAGATAACTCATGATGCCTCCTACTCAAGGCATCAGCGACCACATTCTCTTTTCCTTTGATATAATGGACATCAAAGTCATACTCACATAAGAACTCCATCCACCTCGTCTGCCTAGCATTAAGGTTTGGCTCGCATGAATATATACTGTAAAATTTGATGGTCTGAATGAAGCTCGAATCGATGTCCCAAGAGAAAGTGTCGCCATTGCACTAATGCATGTACTACTGACGCAAGCTCAAGGTCATGGGTAGGGTAATTGAGCTCGCGAGTCTTAAGTTTCCTAGACTCGTATGCTATAGCTCACCCATCCTGCTCAAGGTCATGGGTAGGGTAATTGAGCTCGCGAGTCTTAAGTTTCCTAGACTCGTATGCTATAGCTCACCCATCCTGCATAAGTACTGCCCCCAAGCCATCCAAGGAAGCATCTATGTAGACTACAAAGTTTGTTGTAGGCTCTGGCACTGCTAAAATAGGTGCACTAGGAAGTGCTTTCTTGATTTCTTGAAAGGCCCTCTTGTACTTCTCTGTCCATTCAAAGTTCTTTCCCTTTCACTGAAGGGATGTGATAGGATGAGCCACTCTAGAGAAACCCTGTACAAACCGCCTGTAATATCCTGCTAGACCCATGAAACTTCTGACCTCGGTCATAGAAGTAGGTGCTAGCCAATTCATAATGGCATCAATCTTAGATGGGTCCACTGAGATCCCATCCCCTAAAATAACATGGCCTAAATACCAGACCTCTGTTCTGAAAAAGGCACATTTTGACAAACTGCCATACAACTGGTTATCCCTCAAGCACTGTAGTACCTGTCTCAAATGCTCCTAATGTTCCTTCTAATTACAAGAATATATCAATATGTCATCTAGGAACACAACCAAAAATATGTCAAGGAAAGTGTGGAATACCCCATTCATGAGGCTCATGAACATAGCAGGGGCATTCGTAAGACCAAAAGGCACAATAGTGAACTCATAATGTCCATATCTAGTCTGAAAAGCTGTCTTGTGGATATCACTTTCCACGATTCTCAAATGATGGTACCCTAATTTAAGATCTATCTTGGAAAACACATAGGCACCCTGCAAATGATCGAACAAATCATCAATCCTAGGCAGTGGGTATCGATTCTTAATGGTTAACTTGTTTAACTGCCTGTAATCCATACATAGTCTAAGTGATCCATCCTTCTTTTTGACAAAGATAATTGGTGCACCCCAAGGAGAGACACTAGGTCATATGTGCCCCTTCTCAAGGAGCTCCTCAAGCTAAATCTTGAGCTCATTAAGCTCATTAGGAGACATTATGTAAGGTGCCCTAGATACTGGTGGAACACTTGGCACAAGGTCTATATGGAAATCAATTTCTCTATGGGGAGGCATACTGGGTAATTCTGAAGGAAACACATCTACAAATTCCTATAACATGGGATGATCATCAAGAGAAGTTTCCTTTTTTTCTTCCTCATCCCTATCACTGATTGTGATGGCAAATAATTGGCACCCTTTTAACATGCACCACTTAAGTTGCATAGCAGAAATCATGTGAATGGATACTGCCCTTTGAACCCCTAGGATTACTATAGCATTACCATTGTCATCTATACATTCTACCTTCTTTTGTCGGCAGTCTATCTTGGCCTTGTGTGCAAAAAGCCAATCCATGCCAAGTAATATCCCATAGGATCCAAGAGGAGTGATATGAAGATCTAAAATGGTGGTCATGGAGCCAATCTATATCTGGTAATTCTTAACTAAGGAAGTGACGGTACTCTAGATCCTGAGAATAACTCTACCTCCCAACTAACTTCTTGTATAGCTGCCACTAGCCCGCAATGCTCCACAACCAATGGAGAAACAAAAGAATCTATAGAACCTGAATCAAATAGAATAGTAACTCTGTTACCTCCAATCATACATGTAGTCTCAATCATAGTAGCCTGATGTTCTACTTGGTAGTTGTCAACCGCTGCAAATACTCTGTGGGACCTACCCATATCACCAACAGTGGGTTCTGATGCTACGGTATGCTGACCACCCCCTTGAGGGCATTCTCTAGCCAAGTGCCCCATGGTACCACAAGAATAACATGGCCCTTGAGTCTAAAACTAGGTACCCTAGGGTCTAGAATACTGTGAGCCCCTTGTCCTGCTAGAACCACTATAACCACCCCTAGAGGACTGCTGAGTCCTATATGGGGGTGCCGATGATGCCTGTGACCTTTGGTCCTTACTAGGAGCCTATGACTGCCATTGTTTGGGCTTGGAGCCCTATTGGCCTTGAGGGGCCTTCTATTTCTGTCCCTGATATGACTACAACTGAGACGGAGGGGATTTGTAAGATCCTGGGGAATGCCTGTTATTGTTCTGATTGTTGTTGTTATTCCCTTTCCAATGTGTTTTCTGATACCCTGAATTTTGTGGTGTGGTGTTTCAGTTCTGTGACTGATCTCATGTATACTATCCGCTACCCTGAATCTCCTTAGCAATCAAGGCCTTTTCCACGGCCTCTTGAAGGTTCCCGGGTGCTGCCATGCACACTGAACCTGATATGGATGCATTCAACCCTCTAACAAAGTGGTTGACCTTGATCTTCTCATCTCTCATATAGTCAACATAAGGTAAAAGTTCCAAGAACTTGCACTCATACTGTGTGACAGTGAGCCCTCTCTACTGTAGGTTATGAAACTCATCAATTTGTCACTGCCTATAGTGCTTAGATAGGTAACGATCCCTGAATCTCTCTACAAAGGTGTCCCAAGTGAGGGTATCCATAGATAGATTACCCTTTAACTCTTCTGTCCTCCACCAAATAGTTGTTGATCCTCTCAACAAGTGGATAGAAAAGCATGCCCTCGTATTGCTCCCATAAGGGCGCAATCCAAAACATCTCTCGAGGCTCAAAAGGAAAGCCTCAGCCTCACTCCCACCTGTGGCTCCCAAAAAAGGTGGTGGGTTAAGGCAAATAAGTTCCCTGATGTGGTCCCCTATGTCACAGGGTACCCTCTCAAATGCTGGAACAACTGCCTCTAGAGGTGGCATATGTACTGACTCACCCTTGTGGTCAGCCTAGTCCTCCACAATCCTAGGTGGGGGACTCCTACTGTGCTCATGTGATATACCCCCGAGTCTTACGTGCTGATTATCCTATGGTATCCTGTCTAAAATAATCCCCAACAGATTCTGAAGTGCATTCAATCTTTCCTGGTTGGGGTTGGGGGGTTGTTCGGGAGGGGGCCTCTGCTCCTTGTCATTACCCCCTACATTCTGTTCTATCTGGATTCGTGCCGAATGGGCACGCCTATGATTTCACCCACGATCGTGAGCTTGCCGCGTTACTGGAGGCATCCTACACACATAGGAAGGTGGTATAAGTTTAAAGAATATGGTGAAAGTTGTTGCGTAAATTTTTCTACTAAGTTTGATTTTTCTAAAAATGTTAAAATATTGTTTTAAATTTTTAAGAAACATAGTGGTTTTAATGCTCCAGTGTTTGAAACGTGGCTCTGATACCAAGTGTCATGCCCAAAAATTCACGCCCAAAAATGCAACAACTTTTTTTTTTTTGAAAGAGAAACTAAACAGTAATATTAATGTCAAGAGGCTCTAAGGGAAATCATGACTAAGTTTCAACCTCCCTTAACCCTAGTCATCTATTCATATTAAAAGAAATGCACAAGGTAACGTTTATATTAAATTTTGACTAGAATTAAATTTAGGGTCACGCCCAAGGTCTAAACAAGGTGAGGTTATAAGGGGTCTGCATGTCATCCCCTAATCTTATTAATAGAGTTTGATGATGTGGAGGAAAGAGAGAGACTCCCTATTTTCTGTCTCCAGGGTTATTAAAAAAAAAGAATTTACTTGATAGCTTAAAGATTGTGTGATAAACTACTCCTCTAGGTTATGGCACTTCCATAATATTATTTTTATAATAGTTAGTATACTGGCCACATACATTGACCACATAAAGATAACATTAAGAGACCTTGAGTTTCATCTAGAAATTTAATTTGATTTAATCATCGTTAAACTATTGGCTAGGTTAAGTCTGTAGCACAGATCCTAAAACTAATCGCCAAGGATAGTTAATCATGACAAGGACTACGATTGTTTAAATTTGAACTTATACATTTTTTTCATTAGTTCGGTTTAACATTTTACTTATTAACTTCTTTACTTTAGTTAATATAATGTCCTATTAGTGCTATGTCCTAATATATTAATCTTAAAGAATTCCATTACCAACTACAATGGTTTACATAAGAAAAATCAATTATCTCTTTTTATCACCCTCTAAATAATTTAATCCTTCCACCTTTGTTTAATTTTAATTTCCAAAATAATATCACCCAATTTTAAAAATTTAAATTTTAATTCATAAACGCCTAATGGGATGATCTCGACTAATATTAATAGGAATTAAGTTAATCTCATTCATGTTTACTCATGAAAATAAAAATTATGATATTAAATCCTTCTTTGTAATCAATCCTTCCATCCATTAAATAAACTTCATTCAATCCCAATCTTATTTTAAATTACCATCTTAGTAGACTATAAAAGGGTTGAGGACTTTCTGTTTTGAAGGGAAGAAAGAAAAATAAACCTAAAAGACTAATCTCCTATAAAAGATATTGTTTCCCTCATAAATTCTCTTATTCTTTGTCATGAGTAATATCATGAGTACTTATAATATCATCAAGAATTTATCTTCCTTTCACAAACCCCCATTTGGTTTTTGGAAATCAATTTCTCAAGAAGAGGTTAGGATTAGAAGATAGAAATCTAACAGTTACATGTAAATATAACTAATAACACAAAATTAATAAATCACATAGAAGTAGAACACGAAGACATAAATTTAACATGATTGATCCAATCTTTGGCCATGTCCACCAATAAGAGATTCCAATATTATGATTCAGAAATTTCAACTGATTACAACTAGTGATCCCTTGCAACTCAATACTACTGCAAATGCTACAATACTTCTTCATTCTAACAAGCTATGACCCTAACACCATTTTTATTATAGAACAAAACCTAACCCTAAAACTTGCTTGATGGGTCAACATAGGGAAATGATTGATGAGTCAATATAGGAAAATGGTTGACAAGTCAACCTAAAACAATGCTTGACGAGTTAACCAAAAAAAATCAGGTCATTGCCCTGAACCCCATGAATTGTAGAAACTTGTCTAATCAATCACCACAAATCAAAAATCTCCCACTTAGGGACTGATTAGGCTCCACACTAAACAATGTCCCATTTGGAGACTGATCATATAACAATATTGCTACCCATGTAGCTTCGAGTGGAAAGAAATACCCTAGACTCTACTATACTATTTTAATTTTGTAGTCATGACGACCAACTTAAGATGAAGTGGAGTTCAGTTTCTCGCATGTGATTGCCTTTGTAAACATATCTTATGTATTTTCATCTGTATGTATCTTGTCCAACCTTAACTATCCATAATCCAATATCGACCGAATGCAGTGATACCTCAACAATATGTGTTTTTTTCTTTGAGTGTAAGGAAAAATTCTTCAGAAGATGAATGACACTCTAGTTGTCTATAAAACAATATTTTTTAACCTGTGTTTTTGCCAATTATTCCATGAAGGATTATAGTCATATCATCTCCTTGCTTTCCTTTGTTGCAGCTACATAATCTTCCTCTATGGTTGATAAAGAAACCACCTTTTGCAACTTAGAGGTCCAACTCGCCATTGTCCCATCAGAAATAAAAATATATTATGTTGTACTCCACCTGGTATCAATGTCTCCTACCAAAAATGAGTCCAAATAAACTCTTAAATTAGTACTTGAGTCCCCAAAATATAAACATTTATTAGATGTACCTTGTAGGCATTTGAGAATCTATTTTAAAACATTCCAATTCTCAACTCCAAGATGACTCATTACCTACTAACAACCCCTACTGTATGATAAATATTAGGTATAGCACATACCATAGCATACATAAACTACCTACAATGTAGGAATAGGGTACCTTACACATTATTTCTTCCTCCTCCTATGTCTTTCGATACATCTCCTTAGTCAATTTTATGAGGACTAAGGAAAGGTGTGCTAACAAATTTTGCATTCTCCATGGAGAATCTATGAAACACCTTTTACACATAGTCAACCTGAAATAGAGTGAATTTTTTATTTTGCCTATCTCTGTAAATTTTCATACCAAAGATTTTTTTTGCTGTCCTTAAATCCTTCATAGAAAATAATTTAGCTATCTTTTTTTAAACTCTCTTATATGATCCATTTTAGACCCAGCTACAAGCATGTCATCAATATATAAACATAAAATAATGTAGTTGTCAGTATCCATCCTCTTGAAATAAACACATTGGTAACAATTACAAATGTTGAAGTCATTATCAGCCATAAAAATATCAAATTTTAAGTGTGATTGTTGAGGTGCTTGTTTCAAGCCATATAAACTCTTCTTTAATCTATACACTAACTTCTGCTTACATTTGATCTCAAATCCTTGGGGTTATTCCATATATATCTCTTCCTCCAAATAACCATAGAGAAAAGTAGTTTCCACTGCTAGTTGTTCCAAATGAAAATCTTCAGTAGTCACAATAGTTAAAACAATATGAATAGAAGTCATTTTTACAACTAGAGAAAACATCTCAACAAAATAAATGCCCCTTTCCTGTGCAAATCCATTTACAACTAACCTGGATTTAAAAAATTTCTTAGCTTTGTATCTAGCTGTATAGATTCTTCATAATATTCTGCATAACCAAGATTAGTCAATAAAATAAAATATAAAGAGGGAGACAACCTATTAGCAGGTATACTTATCCTTGAAGATTGTCTAACATTCACATGAGTTTTTGGTATTTGTTGGTTCTATTAGTTTAGATCATGAGGAACCAATAGAAAATAATCTTCAGGAGTATCATCCAATACTACATAATTATTTTCTTTCTTCTCATGTTGTCGCAACTGATCTTTGTACAACACTTTCTCATTGAATATGACATCCCTACTTCACACAATTTTATGATTCTCAAAATCCAAAATTCTATAGGCTAACTCATCAATTCCATATCCAACAAATACACATTTCTTTGATTTAGCTTCTACCTTGCTTCTATTTTCATAATCTATATGTGAAAATATTTCACAACTAATAGTTTTGAGAAAAGATTAGCTGACCTTCTTACCTATCCATGCTTTCTCCCGAATACCACAACCCAAAGGAGTAGATGGACCTCTATTAATTAATAAAAAATAGTCTTTACAACCTCTGCCCACATGCTTAAGGGAAGACAAACATAAAACCTCATAGTCCTTTCATGCTCTATTACTGTCCTGTTCATGTGTTCAGTTACTCCATTATCTTGTGGAGTCCTTGGAACTATTTTTTTCCTATTAATACCATTAGAGGAACCATAATATTAAAAAATATTTCCAAAATACTCACCACCATTGCTAAATCTGAGATATTTTAGTCTTTTACAAGTCTCATTCTCAACCAAGCTTTTCCATTTTTTAAAATTTTCAAATATATCATATTTCTACATGATGAAATAAAACCATACTTTCCTAGTTGCATCATCAATGAATGTAACATAATACAGAGACTCACCAATGAAATATATCTGAGCCATTACACATACATATGTATCCACAAGCTCTAATTTCTCATCATTCTTCTCTTTCCCAACCTTCAGAAAACTAACTCTCTTTTGTTTTTCATACACAACTTTCACAGAAATCCATATTGATATATTTCAGACCTAGTAAGACTTTCTTTGAATGAATTATTTCCATACCTTTTCACTTATGTGCCCAAGTCTATTGTGTCATAGTGTTGTTTTAGAATCCAGAAGAATAATTTCATGTTCTACCCGCTTAACTGCAAGAATGTTTCCTGAATGTTGACTTTTCCCTATAAGAATTGAAGTATAAGGAACAATATGATATGTACAAAGATATAAGGAGCCTACTTTCAAACCTTTTTCTACTGCTAAGGAACCTTTTGAAACCTTCCAATTTTTTTCATTAAAAGTAAGTGTGCAACGTTCATCATCCAGTTGTGCTACTAAAACTAAATTCCTAATTAATCTTCAAATGTGCCTTACCTCTTGTAATAGCCAATGATTCCTATTCTACAACTAAATCTTAATTCTTTTCTTCCCAACGATTTGACAAGGTTCATTATATCTCAGATAAACAAGCCCCAAATCTCTTTAGATGTAATCAATAAAATAAATTCTATGGGGCGTAACAATTAATGGATCCCCTAAATCTAGACACCAGGAATCATTATCATTTTCAAAAGAAAGAAGAAAAAAATCCCGTTAGGATTTATTCCTTACCAAATTTTCCTCCTTATTGCCTTCTTTGTGTGCCCTTTTTTATTCTTCTCAGACTAGCAATCTTTCTTCCTATGACCTAGTTTTCCACAATACCAGCAATCATTTGGGTGTCTCGATTGAGACCTTTTGCCCTTTGATTTTCCTCTTGATTTCTCTCAAATTCTAGAATTGCTTCCTCTGTACTTTGATCTGCCGCTACTTTCTACTTTCAAAACACTACCTAATGTGGGTCCACTTGATATTTTCCTATGAATTTCCTCACTATGAATAACACCAACAATATTATCAAATTTTAGGATATTTGAACCAAAAATAGAGTTACTAGCATCTATTACCTTGAAGTCATTCCACATTTTAGGCAAAGAACATAGAATCAAAAGAGCCCTAATTCCCTAATGAAAATAGATATTGACAAAAGATATTTTGACTAGCAACTGTATTAAACTCATTCAAATGATCAACAAATGACCCACCTTTTACCATTTTAAAAATAAATAAATTCTTTATAAGAAATACCTTATTTGAAGCATATGGCTTTTAATATCACTTCTCTAGGGTTTCCATCAAATCTTTAGTTGTCTTCTCTTTTGTAATAATAAATGCCACCGATTGTGCCAAGCATAAATGAATACTACCAAGTGCCTTTCTATAAAAAATATCCCAATCCTCCTAAGACATAGTTGTGACCTTCTTTCTTATGCCTCCCAATGAATCCCATAAATCCTTCTGATAAACATATTCCTCCATCTGCATTTTCCATAATTAAAACTTCTCCCCATTAAACATCTCAACCTTCAACTTACCATAGTCAACCATTACTCCCACTCAACTGTGAGACCCTCTTGTAGAGGATAACAAAAAATAACCTGCTCTGATACAACTCATTAGGATTAGAAGAGAAAAATCTAATAATTACGTGTAAATATAATGAATAATGAAAAAGGAATAAAGCAAACATGAGTAGAACAAGAACTCATAGATTTAACACCATTCACCCAATCTTTGGCTACATCCAGCAAATAGAATGTCCAATATTATTATTCAATAATTTAAACTAATTACAATCAGTGATCCCTTGCAGCTCAATACCATTTCAAATGCTACAATGCTTCTTCACTCTAACAAGCCATAATTGTAACACCATTTTTCTCATAGAAAAGACCCTAACCCAAAAATTTTCTTGACAGGTAAACCTAGGGAAATGCTTGATGCGTCAACCTAGGGAAATTGTTGATGATTCAACCTAAATAATTCTTAACGAGGTAACCAAATTTTTTTTGGGTCTTTGACCCAAACCTAATGAATTGAAAAATATAGTAGAGTACCTATGCAATTAGTAACCATAAACCAACATAGAGTTTTTTAGTTTCCTAGCTTCTTCATATTAGAAATAGGGGCTGCAAAACTAGATTTTAAAAATCACGCACAACATTAAAGATGTCCCCCTAATAGTGTCCCAAAACTCATAAAAGAATGCAAGAGGAAATTCATCAGTTCCAAGAGCCTTGTAGGCTCCCAAAGAGAAAATAGCATCTTTGAATTATTGGAAAGTAATTTGCTTCACTAAGTTTCTATTATCTTCTGCAATGATTAAGAATGAGATATTGTCCATCATGCCAGTAGGGTCAGGTAATTGACTATTGACATTCCTACCCACATCAATGAAGAAAGAAATGATAATATTACCTATTTCATCTTTATCTTTAGTAAAGGTACCATTCGTGAGCTATATTTTCCTTATTGTATTACAACTTCTATCTTTAAGAGTATATTGGTAGAAGAATTTCATATTCTTATCTCCTTCTGTTAGCCATTATATTCTTGATTTATATTTCCAAAATAGTTCTTCTCTTTTACTAATTCTAATCCATCTTTCTCTCAAGGTCTTCTCCTCATGATAAATTTCTACATCTTGTTCACCCTTTTCTATTCTACGTTAAATATCATTCAGATCCTTCATTACATATTTATTTTCATTAAAAATATTACCATATTAGATTTTATTCAATCACTTATTGTTTTCTTCGATGACTTTTAATTTTTGTATAACTTGAACCATAGGGGACCCTAGACAAGCAAGCTTACACATTTGTTCAACTAGGTTCCATAAGGCAGGATGTAGTGTCTACATTATATCATATCTAAAAGGAAAAGGGACCTATTTTTCTTCATTCATCCCAATTCAAGATCAAATCATTGTGGTTTGATCCAGTTTAGGGTTGGTTCATTAAAGGGAAATCTGTTAGATTGACGTAGTTAGAAGATAGAAATAATATATCAATCCTTACTTTTATAATATTTTTACTCTAATGTCAATTAGACCAGGTGAAAATATAACCTTGAAGATTAATATTAATTAGTCTTTCCATTGAGAAGAAGTCCCCTAGGTCCACCATGCTATCATTAAACTCCTCATTTCCTTCACAATGTTTATGAAGGATATAGAGGGGAGTGAGAATCAGGACCACCATCCATTTAATATGAAATATTTACAAGAATAAGGGAAGAAGGATAATTCCATAAGACTCTGCTTAAAGATCTAACATTCAGGGCATACACATTTACTAGATTTGAACAAAATCCAGAGTTATGAATTTTAAATGTAGTATTTAAGAATTTATTTGAAGAATAAAAATCAATGCCTGGCACCTTCTAAGGGTTCCAAAGAGTAGAAATACCTCTTGAGGCTCCCTCAACATCATTGACCTTCCACTCAAATAAAGGCCATGTGCTCTTAACAATGTTAATGATACCATCATTTTTCATATCTGTTGATGACATGTAACTGATTGAATGTTTGATAATGTTAATAGACTGTATTTTCATTGATGTCAACTTGGTATCATATGTATAGTCATGTACATAATTCCAAAGACTTCAGAGAACCAAAGTTATTATTTTAGAAATCCATAAAAGTCAAGTATTCACTAAGTGACAAACAACACCGACGGAGTGCACACCGACAGATAGAGCAAAGAAGAATAGTCATAGTGATAACTGATGATCATAAGCATAGTGTTTCCCAATGAAGAAAAAGTATAGAATGCCCGATGACCAAAGATACAAAGTTACCCGACGAGTAAAATTCCAATGATTCTTGATGGATGGAGATCACAAAGCTAACTGGAGTCTCACTGACAGATCAGTTAGTTATCACCGATGAATAACTGTAGTGGTGACTGATAGAACAGAGAGTTCAGAAAATGACAAAATATCTAGCTGGAAGAGCTAAAAATAGAATTAACGGGTTGTATACTTTGTTTTATTTGACCAGAGATAAGTGATTGATTTAAAGCTGATTTTTACAGTTGGCAAGAAGATATCTATGAGACAAATCAGGAGTTATGCTTTAAATCTAATTGGTTGGATTGTTTATCATGCCAAGAGTCAAGAATCAAGAAACAATGAATATTATGTCTATATAATATACAAGCTTAATTCATTTACAAATGGGATTAAGGGGAGTGAATAGAAAGAGGATGCTGAAGAGAAACTGATGAAGAACAAATTCATGCAGTGCTGATCAAACAAGATGAAGGAAGAGCTAGGGAATTTTGTAGACACCAATGAACAGTGAGCACAACATCATAGAGCAGAAAGTATGGAGCACAAGGATTGAATTGATATATTGGTTAGAGAGGTAATGTACATAAATAGATTTGAAAATCTACAATTCAATTTGCAATATGAATAGGTCATAGTGTTTCAGTTTAACCATTGAAGCATCAAGTCTCTTAACCGAGTAGGAATTAATAGTCTTCTATATATTGAGGTACATCTCAAGGAGTGCCAAAAAGGTTGATTCATGAAAGTGGCATTGGACTTGCCCGATACCTATTGAAAGTCTAAGAAGGAGGTTGATTCAAGGATGGTAGAAATAGATGTCTGATACTAAGTGACATCCTCTATGTATAAAATCCTCTAACAAGGTCTCCCTTAATAGTGTGTTTGTAACCTTTAACAGGGTTAGCTCCTAAAAGGCCTCACTTTAGAAGAGTGAAAGTGAAGAAGAAGAAGATCTAGATGAAATAGAAGCACTTATGGATAGAAGAATGCAGAGAGACAAAGGTAAATACAAAGGAAATTTAAAACTTGTATACTTTAATTGTAAAGAGATTGGACACTTTGCTGCAAGATGTGCTAACAAATAAAAAGATGACAAAGTTAATGACAAATCTTTTGAGAAGAAATCTAACAGAGGTGATAACAAGGATTACAGAAGTTACCGACAATCAAAATGAAGAGATACCTGAGACTACAAGGATAAAGGCAATAAAGCCAGCTACCTAGCTTCTTATAAAGATGAAGATACTGACACCGAACCTGATGAAGACATAGAGATGGTGTTTGTGGTTGTGGAAGATGATTTAGTTTAAGATGAAAGGTATGTAGAAACTGCACTCATTTATAAGGTTAGCAAGAATGACATCTAGATTATAGATAGTGACTGCACTGACCACATGACCTGTGACAATGAAAATTTTAACACTTTTGAGTATTATAATGGTGGTACAATAAGAATGGGTAATGATACACCATGTCCAGTTGAAGGTAAAGGAACTTATTCTATCTGAATGATACTAACACCACTTGCTTAATGACTAGAAATGTAGACATATGGTTGTGGCACAAAAGATTGTGTCATGTGAATTTTGACAACATGATGAAAATAAACATAAGGATAAATGTAAGAGGCTTACCGACGATGGAAAATCCCAACAACATCATGTGCAAGTATTGTCAAAAAGGTAAGATGAAAAAGTCTAGTCTCAAAAGTAAAACCCATACATCTGATGATATTCTAGAATTAGTCCATACTGATCTATGTGGACCAATGAGGACAAAGAGTTATTATGGAGATAGATATTTTATTCTCTTTGTTGATGATTACTCTAGAATGATGACAGTTATGTTTCTAAAAGATAAATTTGAAGCATTCAAGATGTTTAAATGGTATAAGGCTATGGTAGAAAAACAAAGTGGTAAGAATTTGAAATGCTTGAGATTAGATAGAGAAGGAGAGTTTATATCAGATGAATTCACTAATTTCTACAATGAGCATGGTATAAAAAGATAGATTTCTGCACCAAGAACACCACAACAAAATAGGATTGCTGAGAGAAGGAACAAATCCATTGTTGATTGTGCTAGAACACTAATGATAGAGAAAGGCATCACCCAAATCTTTTGGAGGGAAGCTATCAGTACTTTTGTCTACACATTAAACAGAGTACAATTGAAGAAGGACACAAAGAAGACACCCTGTGAGCTATGCTATGGTAAAACACCCAATGTAAGTTACTTAAAAATATTTGGTACTCAATGTTATATCTTAAAGGATGATATAAATGGAAAGCTTGAAACCAAGAGTGATGAAGGTATCTTTCTAGGGTATTCCACCAAAAAGAAGGCTTATAAATGTCTTATTAAGGCCTCTAACAAAATTGTTGAAACTGCAAATGTGAAGATAGATGAATTTGTAGAAACGAATGAGCTAGAAAGCACAAAAGAACCAGAGGACTACGACAAGTTTGTATACTATGAAGAACCTAACAGTCTTCCGGAGAAATAGTGCTTAATTCTAGAGCAACAAAATGTTGTAACCGACGGTCAAGCTGCAAATACCGACGGTCAAGATAATGATCAAAATAATGTGCAAGGTGATGAAGAACAAAATGGTGATCAAACTAATAGACAAAGAGCTATACCTGTACTTTCTAGATATGTAAGAAGGAACCATCCAGAAGTCCAGATCATAGGAGATAAGAAAGCTAGTACAAGAACAAGAAGTAAGTCTCTAAACACAAGTTGTTTAATTTTTGAGTTTGAGCCAAAATCTGTCAATGTTGTACTTGATAATGAAGAATGGATAAGTTCTATGAATGATGAGATTGAGAAGATTGAGAAGAACGAGACATGGTCACTTGTGCCAAAACTAGATGACAAGAATGTCATCAGTACTAAATGGATATTTAGGAACAAGCTGAATGAGAATGGAGAAGTCACAAGAAACAAAGAAAGACTAGTATGCAAGGGGTATGCACAAGAGGAAGGTATTGACTATGGAGAGACCTTTGCATCTGTTGCTAGGCTAGAAGGTGTAAGAATACTACTTTCTTATGTCACACTCAAAGGATTCAAGGTATACCAGATGGATGTCAAGTTAGTATTCCTAAATGAAATACTTAAAGAAGATGTATACATTGAGCAACCAGAAGGGTTTGTTGATCCATACAAGAGAAACATGGTATGTAGACTTCATAAAGCCTTGTATGGATTGAAACAAGATCCTAGAGTCTGGTATGAATGAATTCATTCCTATCTTATAAGTATTGGATTTGTAAGGACTAGTGAAAACAATAATCTTTATTTGAAGGAAGATACTGATGCCAAGAATTTGATTGCTAAAAAATTTGTTGATGACATCATATTTGGAGGCAATGATATGCTATGCAAATAATTTTCTAATGAGATGAGCAAAGAGTCTGAGATGTCTATGTTTGGAGAGATCAAGTTCTTTCTTGGTCTACAGATCATGCAACAATGTGAAGGTATTTTCATTGCACAGTCCAAATACATTAAAGAGGTCCTAAAAATATTCAATATGGAAGATTCCAAACCAGTTGGAACACCGATGGGTACTGGATGTAAGTTGACAAAGGAGGACAAGAAATGAGAGGTAAATTAGACTTTGTATAGATCAATTATTGGAAAACTCATGTATGTTGTACACACTAGACCAAATATTGCACATGCAGTAGGAATAATTACAAGATTCTGCTAATCCAAGAGAATCACATATGACTGCTCTGAAAAGAATTTTAAGATATCTGAAGAATACAAAGGAATATGGCTTATGGTATAGAAGAGAAGGAAAATTTGAACTTAAGGTGTTTACCGATGCTGATTGGGCTGGAAATCTTGATGACCAGAAGAGAACAATTGGAGGAGCATTCTTTATGGGTGATAGAATTGTCACATGGATTAGCAAAAAACAAGGATGCATCTCTGAGTCTACTGCAGAAGTAGAGAATGTTGCTGCTGCTGCAAATTGCTCAAATATTGCATGGATCAAATAGTTACTAGAAGGTATGCATATGAAGATCCTAGAACTAGTAATTATCTATTGTGATAACACGAGTGCAATAAAAATTTCCAAGAATCCAGTCATGCATGCTAAGACTAAGCACATTACAATCAAGTATCATTATTTAAGAGAACAAGTTCAAGCAAAGGAGGTGAAACTTGAGTATGTGCAATCCAAAGAACTATAAGCTGATATCTTCACCAAGCTTCTGCCCAAGGATACATTTGAATACTTGAGAAAGAGACTAGGGGTCAAACCCTTGTCTACCAGTCAGTAAAATGACTAGAAGGCTGCATCAACCTACATAGTATCAGAATATCATTAATGTTGATGCAAGAAAAGAGATGAACTTAAAGGATACATCTATATACAGACAGGTATATATCAACACCGAGCACTAGAGAATATTGTTGTATTGCTGATGGATAAGGGAAATTCAAGGAATATATTATGGATGGAAAGAAATGATTGTTTGACATTAATGTCAGATATTTGTGAAGATATTTCTTTGGCATTGCCGTCAAAGGGAGAGAGATTATCTAGATTATCACATCCTTCTGTAAAAGGAGAGAGATTATCCATTATCACATTACTTCAATAGAGAGAGATTATATCCTTAGGGAGAGAAAATATATGGACAGATTATACAAAGGGAGAGTTGTTGACAAAAGAAAAAAACATCAAAAGAGAAGAACAATCATGGGAGAGAAATTGACATAAGGAGAGAACACAACACATCAGAAGACAGAGAGCCACAAGAATCAAATCTAAGCTAAAATAGAGCTTACTGATGGTCCGACATTTATCAGTTAACAGAACAAAAGATTGGTAGTTTGATGAATCTCAACTGTTGTATTTTATATTGTATTAGAAATGGTATAGTGTGATAATATAGTATGTTGCTATCAATGCCAAAGGGAGAGATTGATGACATGTAACTGATTGAATGTTTGATAATGTTAAGTTGAAAGATAATTCAGGTCATTAAATCAGTTAATGGATTATATTGTCATTGATGTCAACTTAATATCATCTGTACGGTCATGTACATAATGCCAAAGACTTTAGAGAACCAAAGGAACCAAAGTTATGCTTTCAGAAATACATAAAAGTCAAGTATTCACTAAGTGACAAACAACACTGAAAAAGTACACACCGAAAGATAGAAAAAAGAAGAACAGTCATAGTGATACCCGATGATCAGAAGCATAGTGTTTCTCGATTAAGAAAAACGACAGAATACCTGACGACCAAAGATACAGAGTTGCCCAATGAGTAAAATTCCAATGATGCCTGATGGACGGAGATCACAAAGCTAACTAGAGTCTCACCAATGGATCAGTCAGTTGTCACTGACGACTAACTGCAGTGGTGACCAACAAAATAGAGAGTTTAAAAAATGACAAAATATCTAGCTGGCAGAGCTAAAAATAGACTTAACTGGTTGTCTACTTTGTTTTATTCAACCATAGATAAGTGATTGATTTAAAGTTGATTTGTATAGTTGGAAATAAGATATCTATAAGACAAATCATGAGTTATGCTTTAAATCTAATTGGTTGGATTGTTTATCACGCCAAGAATCAAGAAACAATGAATATTATGTCTATATAAGAGACACGCTTAATTCATTTATGAATGGGATTAAGAGGAGTGAATAGAAAGAGGATTCTGAAGAGAATCTGATGAAGAACAACTTCATGTAGTGTTGATCAAACAAGCTGAAGGAAGAGCTAAGGAATTCTGCAGACACCGACGAACAATGAGCACAACATCATAGAGCAGAAAGTATGGAGCACAAGGATTGAATTGATACATTGGTCAGAGAGGTAATGTACTTAAATAGATTTAAAAATTTGCAATTCAAGTTTTAATATGAACAAATCATAGTGTTTCAGTTTAACCATTGAAGCATCAAGTCTCTTAACCGAGCAGGACTTAATAGTCTTCTATATATTGAGGTACATCTCAAGGAGTGCCAAAAAGGTTGATTCATGAAATTAGCATTGGACCTGATCGATACCTATTTACAGTCTAAGAAGGAGGCTGATTCAAGGATGGTAACAATAGATGCCCGATACTAAGTGACAACCTCTACGTATAAAATCCTCTAACAAGGTCTCACTTAACAGTGTGTTTGTAACCTTTAACAGGGTTGGCTTCTAACAGGGCTCACTTTAGAAGAGTGAAAATTTTGGGTGTCTATCCCAGTGGTTTTCCCTTAACAAGGTTTCCACTTTAAAATTCACGTGTTATGTGTGTATGATTCATTTCTTTACTATCTTGCATCTTACATAGCTAACTCTGGATTGATCGGTATACTCTGCTTATTTACTGAGTTTTGGTAAATAGACATACTGCTTATCGGTAATCAAGAAAGAAAAAGGATTGACAGAGAAAACAAACATACAATTAATCATTATTAGTATTGCATGGAATGCATCTTGTAGCGACATAATAATCTGAGATTTATTGATTGGTGGTTAAGTTTGAAGGATAAAAATTTGAGGCCACTGATTCACCCCCGCTCTCAGTTATTACTAAGATTTGTTTCCTAAAGGAGTAGGATATCCACTTTATTTTGAATAATTACACATTTAAGAATCTACTATTTGATTTTAATATTTAATCCTTTCATATTCTAAGACATTATCTTCACGACTAACCGTGCGAATAGAATAATCTATCCTTGGATTTCTCAAGAAACTTCATAGAGTGGTAATCTCTATTTCTTCTTCTCTTTTGCATTAGAGAAGCCATCTATCGTTCACTTCTTCCCACTAGATACATCCATAGACACTTTTATCTCTCTATATTCCTACTATTTAGGTCTACCTTTCATGGATTTGTTTCCAACATCTATTTTTTTATTCTTTTTCCTTTTTCCCCAAACAACATTCCAATCCAACTCATCATTATACCTATCACCGATTTTTCTAAATTTAAAAGTCATAGGAGTAGCCATTTATCCAAGAAATGATAGGTTTTATTTGAGATTAATGAATCCTTGAGTCTTGATACTATCCCTAGGGGTTGATTTTAGCTTAGTATTTTTATTACCAACAATCTCTTCCAAGAAACTAGATTCATCAACCCCTAGAACCTTATAGGAAGCCTTAAGGTTGGAGTGTTCATGGGAATTCAATGAGATGACCACAACCAGTAGGGAATTCTCATTAGTAATACATATATTAAGATCCATAATCATGTTATCATCTCTTCCTCATAAGGTTTCTTTGAAAATTGAATACCTTGGGTCTTCACTGCACTATTTTTCTCGTGATTTTTTTCTAATTTTTTTTTTTCTGCTCCCTTTTTCCTTAGAAATCTTACTTTTTTGTAGGTTACTTTGAGTCATTATTACTCTTATCTTCTCTACATTATAATTATCAAGATGGATCCTGTGTAACACATTAGAGGTTGATAGAGTAAAATTGTCTAGATCATTTTCCTTTCTTTCTCTAAGAGATTCTTCCACGCCTTCCACAGAAAGAGGCTCTTGCAATTTATACTCTCCCTTTTATGTATCTTTCTTTTCCTCATTCATTAGTTGATTTTGATTTTTAATATTTTTGAATTTGCACACATTACTAATTTGTCCATATTTTTATAGATCTGGAAAATGATCATAGCATTATCATACTCTAAATGTTGCTGCAAAGATCCATACTTTGATTGGAGAGTTATGAATGAAGGTAGAATGGAGTAAACTATAACATTGACATAGATTCCAACAAAATGGAGTGTATACCTCTATTGTGGTATTTTGTTCCACCTCTAGAAGAGAATCAAAGGACTCAATAGTGCCCCCAAAAAATTCAAAGTTCCAGAACTCAAGAGGGAGCCCCAGAAGGTGAATCCATGTTGAGGCTAGAGCACCCAGATCCATCTAGGCATACAAACTTGGTTTCCATTTATAGGGAGATAAAATATTGTGGTGATTTCTTCCATATGTCCATGGGTATCTTGTAAGCAAATAAATAGGATTATGTTATTCGCCAAAAGATTAATTTTAACACTCCCTTTATGTTTCTGCTGGGACACAACTCATTTTCTTAGTTGATTAATAGAAGATATAAATGAGAAGAACTTACCAATCAAAGAAAGCTTCATTTAAACAAAAGTTTCCTTCAAAATCTCATCGGAGACAAGCATTGTAGTTCCATTGACTTTTCACAAAGCCTCGTACTCCTTTTCAGAAGTATAGTTACCCATCTTGGGTGGATTAGCACCCAAAAAATTATCGACATAGGAAGAAGGATTCTCTTCTTGAAGAAATAACTCAGCATGTGAGTTAGAACAACCAACACTATTATTACCTTTCCCCACCATGGAAGAGTCAGTATCAGGAATTATGGATTCAGACCTCTGTTGGATTGTGGGATCCACACCCACTTGAAGGGATAGGGATTGCAAAAACTGCCTTGGATCTCCCAACAAAGCACTGATATGGGCCTATAGAAAGAAACACGAGTACATAGAAACAAATTAGAAAAATCCTAATAGAGCGAGAAAACACTCAAACGTTATTGTTATAATTGTTTTGATTTTACAACAGAATTTTAAGAGATAGAAAGTAGAAGTTTCTCATAAAAATTTAAGCATTTATGTTGTGATTCTAATCCATTAAATAGCACCATTCCTAACCAATAGAATTTACACAATCCTAATTATTTATGAAACAAATATATTATTTACTAATTATATTTTTTTACATTAAATAAAAATATATTTATTTATTTAATTACTCTATTTCTGTCATCTAACCAAATTAATAAAATAAAAAATTATTTATTTCATTAATTCTTCTTCTAGAATTACCTTTTTATAATAACTAATTAAATAATTTTATTATTCAACTACATAATGAAACTCGCGTGACCAACTAATTCTCTTTTCTAGTACATTATCCATCCATTTCATACAACATTCAAATCTCAACCATTCACATGAGGATGTTTTCTTGGGCACATTTAGAACTTAGCTCTTGTCTATCATGTGACGATTGTCACATGACTACAACTTGTATCAAAACTCTAATTTTCATTCAATCTTGATCATCCATTTGTGAATCCATGTAAGTGTATGAATTGTATTTTAAACTTTTTATAATTTATATCTTGCAAAGCATGTCATCGTCATTTTGTCCTTGTGTTGTTGATTTTTTAATCAAATCTAACTTCGTATCAATATCAAGCTATCCATGTCATCAATCATCCTTTCAATCATATTTTCATGTTGCTAAAATTATTTAAATCCATATTTCATACATCTAAGGAGGAAATCAAAAGAGTGTTAGTTGTACCTCTTCTAAGTCAATTTATATTGAAATAAGTTAGAAAAATAAATCATTTCACATTTCTTTGAATATCTATTTTATTTCACTTATTTCATTTTTTTTAATGTTCATTTTGATTATTTTTTCTTCTTTTGTACATAAATAAATGAAAGACTAACTTTTGTAGGTAAATAAAACCCTGCAATATTTAAATATTTTATTGTATCTTTCACATCAATAAGGACTATTAAGAATAAATTACTAAAGCTTTAAGATCTACTGAGGAGGCTTCATTTAACACATCTACATTAAGTTTTTACATAGATCTAGTATTAAATTGCAACTCAATGAATTGTTTTTAGATGTTTTTATATTTTTTATTAGATCCCAAAAATTTAGCATGAGTATATAATTTTAGTATAAATAATATTGTACAATAGTTACATAAATTCTCTATAGTATTATGCATTACGAGTACATAATTGCAGTTACACAATTGCTATTTACAAAATATAATTATATGATATTTTCATTTATTTATTTTTTATTTTTCAATCCATAATGCAATAAGCATTATTAGCACTATTGACATGCAATATTTAATCCTTCAAGAAAATTTGTATTAATATAAAGAAATAAACAACCACATTAAAATGATGCATTTACTATTTTTCACAATGAATGAAATCAAACTTGAAGCTAACATCACTCAAAAAAACTACTGTCTTCCCCTAATCTATTTCTGTCAACCTATTGTCAAATCTATTTTTCAATTAGAATGTTATAACTCATTGTATTAAAAAAACAAATCAAATAATATTGTTATAACTCATTGTATTAAAAAAATAAATCAAATAATATTGTAATATTATAAAGACAAATATTCACCATTATATAACACTTATTTATATACCTATTAAATTAATTTCATAAACATAATAAAACCAAATCCATGATAAATTCCTTAAATAAAGCTAAAATCACTTTCTTTCACTTTCGTTTTTTTTTTTCAAAAAAAAACTGTAGGATAAAGAAGAGCTGCCAAACAGATAATAGATACTCTCTTTGGTTTGATTCAATTACATTTGCCCTCGAATTCCTCAAACTATGATGCCCGACAATTCCTTATCTTCCAAATTTATTATATTTGGCAGGTACAGTCATCTCCCAAGCATAACATATATTCTAGTCCAAGTGGAAATATAATAACCTTGAAATCAACACACAGATAAAATACCATTGAAGTACCCTACACGAGAAACACGAAATGTTATCATTTATCATTCTTTTCTAAGATGGATAAGCACAAACATTACAGGTTGTGCGAGCCGCCATTAATGCGATTTATGTTCTTCTATATTGGAGCCCAAAAGATTTCAACAATATTTATTAGCCATTTTCTTCAAAGTAGATGGAAGATTATTAAAACTACTTCCTTGGGATGTTGAAATGGAGGACACATACATTAAAAAAAATAAAAAAATTCACATATCGAATACGTTACAGACAGATCGTGGAATGTTAAGGTGCATGAGTGACAAATTATATTTAAGTTAAACTTTGTTTGATTCCTTCCACATGTTACAGAAAAATCATGACAAAGCTTAAACCGCATATGCACGCTGTTCGTTAATCGGAATTCTAAGTGAAAATGAAAAAGGTAATTTATTTATTTCAAGCAGAACATTTAGGTGATATGCGTGACATTTATCCGGACGTTAAATATTAAATATTCAATGGGGAATTGCTGTGATTTATACAAGTTATTTTAAAATATAGGAAAGACGGACCTTTCTCAGTATTTTGTAACAACCTATTTAAACTTTCATTCTAAAATATAGGAAAGACGGACCTTTCTCAGTATTTTGTAACAACCTATTTAAACTTTCATTCTGATTTCATTCTTATAACTGCTTTCTTGTATGTAAAATTAAAAACCATTCAAAGAGAAAGTACCACATATAACCAATATTAAATAGCTTAAAAAACAGTATCCAAAAAGGAGAGGATTTTTTTTTTTGCGTTTACATCATTTTGTACAAAACTAGATGTTTATAGGATTAAAGACTAGGGAAAACAAAATGCATTAAATTTAATTAAGAGGAAACATAACTAAAGAAGTGCCTGATTTGGCATTAAGGAGTTGCAGGAGGATTATCACGCCCAATAACTTGGCTATGATCAATCCAACATGTACATCCTCCGATGCTTACATAACTCTCCTTATGACTAATATGGACTGAGTATGTCCATTTTGCTATACAAAAGTGATTGAAATCTCTAAGGTTTTACACTACTCGATTTTACTTTGATATTTATCTTCTGTTAATATTAAAGTATATTAGTAAAAATAAAATAAATTATATCTAATTTAAAAGAAATATTGTTGACTTGGTGGTCAGTACTTCTTTGGAGATTAGTGACATGGTTTAATTCTTTTTTTGGGTTGGATTAAATCTGGCATTTGTATTAGTCACTGACAGTTTGAGCTTTTAGGCAACCGTAAATGATTCCAATAATTGATTGCTCCAGTAAATCAGGTTAAATTTGACATTTATAGCAGACATGAACAGTACAAACTTTTGATCCAACATACATAACTCTCCTTATGACTAATATGATACTGATTATGTCCATTTTTATTACACAAAAGTGATTGAAAGCTCTACAGATTTTAGACTACTCCCTTTCACTTTGATATTTGCATCTTCTGCTTAGATCAAAGAACACTACCAAAGACAAAATAAATTATATCTAATTTAAAAGAAAGATAGTGAAACTAGAGCTGGATCTAGCATTAAGTAGTTGCAGGAGGATTATCATGCCCAATACCTGGACTATGATCATTCACATGAACATCCTCCAGTGTTTTCCTTCCGCTTACATAATTCTCACCATGATCAATATGGGAATGAGATTGCCCATTTTCTTTAGCAAAAACGACTGATATGCCTTCTAGATTTATACTACTTACTCTCTCTTTGATTTTTACAGATTCAGCTTCAGCTTTGGGACTAGAAACTTGAGGAAGATTACCGCCCTTCCTTACAAGCTCTCGAGCTTCACTTAAAGACAAGGAATAAAAGACAGAAGACACTAACAGTAAAATGGCTACAAAAGAAGTATGAGATAAAGAAATTTTCATCCTGCAACCAAACCTCAACTAGCCTCTGAGAACACAAACTATGGAATCAAGAATGGAGAAAGCCGAATTCGCTGCATAGAATTTGTCTGTAGGTTTGCCTTATTTATAATCGTTTATGCAGATATTCGGAGCTATAAAAATATTTTAGCCCTTGTATACTCTTGCAAAACGATTGGCTGTAGCTTTTTTCTTGGCTCGTGGTTTTAATTGTCATATCGGCTGTCGTTTACTAGCACTATGAAAAGAACAGTTTCTGTCCAATTGTAGAACTTCACAATTCAAACCAATAGCGTAGATTTTCTTAAACATTCTAGCGAGTGATGTTGATTTTTTTATCAAAAATCATTTAAAGTTAGTGATCTTATCATTGTATAAATTTAGTTGTGTAATCTAGATTAAAGGTTTAAATGTTAGAAAATGTCGTGGTTTAATGAATTGTAGTTATAATTAAAATTTAAAATGAACAAAAGAAATATTTTCTTTTTACATTTTTTTTTATAAAAATCTAAAAATTTCAATAATTGACAAATGATTGAAAAATTGTTAAGTTTGTAGAACAATTTCTAACTCCACTTTAATTAGAAATTAGAAATTTGTGTTGTTTTAAATAGACTTTAAGTTTGATGTTTACTTTGCAGGTATAATTAATGATTCAACATTTTGATTAAATAATTTTTAAATGGGGATTATAAATTTTGAAGAAAATCAATTGACTTATTAAATAAAAAATTAATTTACTTATAAATTTAGTTAAAAAGTTAATTTATATGTTTTATGTTATTTTAACATTTGTTTTGAATTATGTGATCGGGTTATCTTTTCTCCATTCATTAGTATGCAAGATTGTATAATTTGCATAATGTTTAGAAAATATGCTTATCTCAAGCTATGAAATAATCATATTTTTTGAAGATCTCCACATCATTTCTATTTAGTTACCTTATTCTTTATTTACCATTTGAAGTATATACTTCACCAGCCCTCTCTTCAAACTTAATCGAAAGATAATTTGAAGTTAGTGATCTTATCATTATGTATAAATTTAATTGTGTAGTTTAGTTTAAAGGTTTAAAAGTTAGAAAATGTGGTGGTTTAATGAATTGTAGTTTTAATTCAAATTTAAAATGAATAAAAGAAATATATTTATTTTTTACTTGTTTTTTTATAAGAATCTAATATTTTCAATAATTGACAAGTGGCTCAAAATTAGAGCAATTTCTAACTCCACTTAAATTAGAAAATTGTGTTATTTCAAATAGACTTTAAATTTGATGTTTACTTTGCATGTATAATTAATGATTCAACATTTTGATTAAATAAGTTTTAAATGAGGATTATAAATTTTAAAGAAAATAAATTGACTTATTAAATAAAAACTTAATTTATTTATAAACTTAGTTAACAAGTTAATTTATATGTTTTATGTTATTTTAACATTTCTTTTGAATTATGTGATGGGGTTATCTTTTCTCCATTCATTAGTATGCAAGATTGTATAGTTTGCATAATTTTTAGAAAATATGCTTATCTCAAGCTATGAAATAATCACATTTTTAAAAAAATCTCCACATAATCTCCATCTAGGTAATTGCCTTATTTTTTATTTACAATTTGAAGTATATACTTCAGCAACCCTCTTTTACAAACTAAATAAAAAATAAAGATTTTTTTTTTCTTGTTATTAGCTATTATATAAAGAACATATTTCAGTTGAATTGTACAAAGTTTATTCAAGAACAAAGTCTTAATTCAAATAATGCATATAAAATTGGTAGCATTATAGCCGAACATAATTGTACCATTTACTTATAATAATGCATATAAAATTGGTAGCATTATAGCTAATCTTAATTGTACCATTTACTTGTCATACTACTATTCCTAGGTATTCTTATGTACTATTTGATTTTGCTTCAGAGCTAATAAATTTATTCATCCATTAGATTATCCATTAATTTTTCATTTTTTATTTAATGCAAGAGGTTATCACAGTTATTTTTCAACCCTTCAGGTCGACAACTTAAAAAAGCTAAAAGAATCCGAAAGCAATCAGTTTCGCACCTCCATAGTAATGGGAAATATTATATTTTAAATGTATAGCGAACCAACATCATTTTTACTCGTTAACCCACTTAAAAAATGGTCGGGCACCGGGCTATATTAAATAGATTTTCATTTTATTTTATGTGCTTTCTCTTTGCTTTCTTATCCTCTTTACGTCCATGTTTTTCAGGCACATATTACCCTGAGAAAAGATGCTTATGCACTAATTAAAAAACTAACACCATGTTGAATTTGGATGACAGAAAGATGCAAAGCTGGTTGTTCCACTCTGAGTATGGATTTAAGATGTCTTCGCTTATCCTATCAATACAATTTTAATAACTTCTTCAATATATTTTAAGTAGTTCGAAGAAGGGATCATAAGATCAAATTATAAGATGAGAGTAATGAATGTGGAAAATTTATTATGTGAAAGTTTTATATCTATGGGTTAAGAATCTTGCATTCATTAAGATTTGATTTTGATTAATTTTTTTAATGCAAGTGGAAAGGCCCCAACTCATTACATATCAGACTTAACCATCCAAACAATAAGCTGTTGTGGGATCATACAATAAAGTTAGCTTTAAGTAACTAGAGATCAACACCACAAAGTTGTATATGATATTAAAAAACTACCTAATGAAGCTCGGAGTTGGGACTAACAAATAATCTAAGATCTTTGGGATGAAAAGCATTGAATCTTTCTCATTCAACATATAACTGTCAAAGAAGCAACTTCCATCTCTACACAAATAAGGGGAGTTGTGCTGCAAAAACATCAAAAGCAACAGACGCATCAAAAAAGCAAGCCACCAATCCAAGAAGAAGGATTTAGCAGTCCGTAGAGAGGGATTGTTGAACAATGGATAGGATAAGTCAAGTGCTGAAATGAGCATTAGAAGGAGCTAGAGGAGCAAAAATAGCATGATTTGACAGAAGTGGATAACCAAGAATAGGGGCTATCGTCAATAATAATAAGGTTTATTGATATTTTAATATTTTAGTTATTCTTTTACTCAATAAGATTTGGTATTAGAGGGAATATTTTGATATAAATACTAGTAAACGTAACATAGTAACATCAATTCTTATTTATCTTTGGGTTAGTTTTATTAAATGAAGACTTTATCTATATATATATATATATATATATATATATATATATATATATATATATATATATATATATATAGGCCCAATTCCAATGTGTATATTAAATTTTCTTTGTCGAATCCCAAATGGTAGGAATTGACACACCAACACATTTAAATTTTGCTAGACTTCTTGTCTATATAAGGGTCTTGATTAAAATTTCTCAAACATAGGAGGAAATTGAATCATATCTTCCTATTTAGCTTGTTCTAGCTAAAATGCAATAGAATAAGGATTAGTTTATCTAAAAATAATAGTTATACTATGCATTACCATTTTTGCAACAAAATCTCAATTCATGTATGCATTTACACCATAATTATACCAAATTATGATACGTTTTATAGCCGTTCTCTTCAATTTTGTTTTCTTTTCCTTTTACACATGTGTATATGCCTCAACCAAAAACTATTAGATGTCACAATATATGTTTTTCACTTGATTATGACTCTATAAGTTTTTTATCAACAAGAGCTCATATCGCAAAACTATTAGTCATGTAGTAGGCACTAACAGTAAACTTTAACCCAAAAGTTTTGTTTTGGACTAGGAGTACTAAGCATACTGCTAACTTTCTCCATTAGTATCTTGTTAGTTCTTTCTAGGACTCTATTTTATTGATAATAATATGAATCTTTCTTCTTTTTATTAATGACACAATTCTTATAAAATGTATAAAAATAACTAGAGATGAATTCACCGTATGCTTTAGTCTTGAAATATTTTAATTTCTTTCCAATCTAGAATTTTGAAGAGTAGGGGAAACAACCCAGTAGCCGCCAAGGCTAACTTTATTCACTTAGAAATACTAAATCGTAAAGCAGATTTCCTCAATTTTTTTGGTGTGTCTCCGTAGGTGAGTCCAGAGCTTAAAGCTAAAGTTTTGGCTATTGGGTATTCATCGATCTCTCTGTAGAGATCGTTGAGTGCAAAGTGGTCAAAGGTGCCATTTCAAAAAAGGGGCACCCAGTACCTGCCCCCAATCCCCCCCAATATGCGATAATAAATGTTTAAAACATAATCGGTTTAGACCCAATAACCAATTGCTATTGCACCCATGACCAATATGTTTTTGACATTGATACGTTTAGGGATGATTATAAAATAATCACTCTAACAATTTAATTGTTTGTGTCAACATGTTATTCTAACCTACCGATGACCTCATTTAATCACACTAACACTTAAATTGTTTGTGTTAACATGTTATTATAACATGCCGATAACTCCTTTTAATTACCCTAACACTTGAATTGTGTGTGTGAACATGTTATTATAACTTTCCAATGGCCCATAACAAATCATATTGACACCTCTACTATCCAAGTGATGCCACGTAACCGGCATTGGGTTACCCATTAACTGCACATTGAATACCCTAAAACCATGCGGAGTCTTTTTCATCATTTTTTCGCCTTCTATTCTCGCCGCGCCTCCTCTCGGCTCACGGTGATCATCTCTGCATGTCTTTTTTGCTTCAAGTGATGCTCCAATATCAAGTAACAATGATTTCACTAGTTTCTTATTGTTCAACGTGTGTGCATAATTGGTTTTCATGTAATTATTGCAAAATATGTGACATAATTAGGGAACATTGTTGATTTAATCATAAAACGATGTTATATTTCTTTTTAATATATTGTATTTTTAGTTTGAATCATTTGGCTGACTTATTTCTAGGGCTTAATCATTTATCTGTCAAAAAATTTGAGTTTAATCATTTATGGGTGTCGAGGATTTTTTTCTGTTCTCTTATAATGTGTGTGCATAACTTGTTTTCATGATTTCCTTGTGATGCATAACTTGTTTTCCTGATTTTCTTGCGGTGATTTCCATAGTTCATTAGAGGCTTATGAATGCTGCATTATCCACTATAATTATTGCAATATATGTGACAGAAATAGGGAACATTGTTGTTTTAACCATATATATATATATATATA
>MU227549.1:2005423-2031350 GCA_018584345.1 Thuja plicata
GTAGGTCTCTAACTGCCTTGACATTACTGATCTTTACTATATTATCAAAATTGATATGACATAGTCTCTTGTGCCATAACCAACTATCATCTACTTTTGCAACAAAACAACTTACATCTGAATTGAGTTGAAAAACATTACCTTTAGTTTTAGATCCTGATGCAATCATGTCTCCATCCTGGTTGCTAATAATGCACTTTTTGTCTTTGAACTCCATATGATAACCTTTATCAAGTAGCTGTCCAAAACTTAGTAGATTATAGTGCAAATCATCAACATATAGAACATCATCTGTCTTGTTCTTTCCATCCAAGGTGATGGATCCTCTTCCTATGATAGGTTTAGGAGTGTTATCTCCAAATCTAACCATACCACCTTTGTATTTGTCTAGATGAACAAAATTGTCTTTGTCACCTATCATGTGGTGTGAGCATCCACTGTCAATGATCCAATCAGTTCTGACATCTGCTTTGGAAATCAAGGCTAACTCTTGTTCTTCTTCTTTATCTACATTGTCCATTTCTTCAAGCAACCTTTCTATGTCTCTAAGGGCAACGAATCCAATTTCATCTTCTCCTGAATCTTCATGAGTTACACCTTCTTTAGCATGGTAACATTCCTTCCTATATTTAGGTTTGTAATCAGATCTGAACTTTTTGACTCTTGTGGGACACTTAGATGCAAAGTGACCAATCTTATTACATGAAAAACACTTGAATGGAAGATGTCCTTCATACTTTCCTTTTCCTTTATTTTCTCTCTTAGCAATCATGGCAATTATCTCTTCTAGCTCTTCATCAGATTCTTCATTCTCATTATGACTAGAGATGTGTGAGGATTTCTTACCATGGATTGAAGCTTTGAAGGCTGTTTCATTCTTAGGTTCAGTCTTCAATCTAGATATCTCAAATGCAGAGATTTTGGTGATCAAAGTTTCTCTCTTGAAGTTTTGTGAGAATTGCATAGTTTCCTCTATAATGCTGATCTTGTTTTCATAGTCTGATGTCAAAGTAGTTAACAACTTATCCATTATATCTTCTTCTGAAATTTCTCCTCCATTGTTTCTAATTCCAGACATTGCTTCATTTATCCTCTGATTATAAGCTCTAATGTTTTCTTCAGGCAACATCTCAAGGCTGTTGTAATTTTTCAGAAGTGCATCTTAGTACATGACAATATTTGCCAACTATATTATTAGCTCAACCTAATGGATGGTTCATAAAATTCCTAAAAATTACTACGTTTAATTTTTTGTGGATTTTTTTATTCATTCTACATTTACATAAGACATGTTAAAATTAAGCGAGATTCATAAAATAATTGTATATAATTCAAAATTCTTGTTAAATTCACCAAATATTGATGACTATGAATACAATCAAAGACCAGTTTTGCTTTTACCCATTTTGGTCAGTTCTAAGCTCTTTATTAAGATCAATAGACAAGTTTCAGACCAAGAACAAGCACTACTTCATTGACAACTATTATTGCTACTCACTAAAAATCTAAACGCAAGTGAACATATTTTATAAGTGTTATAATATTATTCATCTAAATATATTTTCCATTTTTAGGTCATTCTTACTGAGTGGGGAAACCTCAGGCATCCAGATTATAGAACCTACAACCAATGAATCATATAGTCTTTTATTCCTTCTTAATCAAGGGGATTGATATTTGGAGCCTTTATTTCATTAGAGATGTCAAACAGGGAGAAGGGTAAGACTCTTGAATGTGGAAAAGGCCAAGAGAGGCCTGAATAATGCATAATTTTAACTTGAAATTCATACTTTTGCAAACTTTGTCGTCAAAATGATGAAGGCTCATCATCACAATTACAAGATTCACAACCTACACTAAATATTGAAGAAGGCGGAGAACGTTATATATCAAATGATGATGAGTTTAAAAAAGAGTTTCTAGACAATATGAGGGTAGCATGAATGAGATAATTGATTTAGGTAACAAAGACAATCTCGTATATGATGATGATGCATGAAAGTGGAAAAGAAAATCCAAATAAAAAATGTGTCGGGAGTGGGATACATTGAGGAATTGTTAAACTGATTGGGGTCCAAAATATTCATTCATTGAACTAGTGGAAAAATAAAATGAAGGCCTCCCTCAAGTAGAATGCAGGTGTAATATTTATATTTGGAAACATAAAAAGGAAAATAGGTTGCATGAAAAACTTGACACTATAGAAAAGCATATCGTTAAATTTTACGAAAATCAAATCATAGATGGAATTGAAAAATCACTGATAAGATGGAAAATAAACTAGAAATCTCAACATGTTCAGAATGCCTTAGAATATAATGCACATTTTAAAAGACTGGTGAACACTATTGAATGTAATTGTTTTATTCAAGATAATTGTAAAAAGGAAATGGTAGTAGAACAACTAGGAATTTTTTTTAGTTAAGTACTTTTTTTTATAGTTTGAGTAGAGGTTGTGCTGTGATAGACTACCCAAGAATGTGTTCTTTATTAGAGTTATTGAAAGTTCCTAACTAGCCTAAAAGTCACCGGCCAGTAAAAAGTTGATGTGAATGGGAAAGTTGTCTTATTAAGGTTGAAAAATAATATATAAAGGAATAAATAGGAGATTCAAACTTTATTGCATTATCTTTAGACAAAGATATAGCAGTAGATAATACATCATAGGTATCCATGCATATTTATACTATATAGAATCATGTCATCAAACCTCATCTACTATTTTTTGCTAAAATGAAGGAGAGTGTGATTACAAAAAAATATATTTCAACTAGGTAAGATTTCTTTAATTGAATATTGTAAGACCATGCATCATTAAGAAATTGTAAGACCCTGCTCCATAGGAGATTAGTACAACCATGATATGTGGTCATGTTAGATATATTAAAGGTCATTAATTAATGAATTATATGTGTGTGTAATTATAGCAATATTATTATTGTCATTAGAAAATATTATAAAAGTTTTGTATCTTTCTTAAAGGAAATATGTTTAAAATTTTCCAACTTATGAATGGTATCTTACATTTTCCTTCTAACAATTAAGCTTTTTTTATTTATTTATTAAGTCAATAAGGAGAGGGCCAAAATATAATAATTGTAGAATAAAAACTAAGAAAAAATATTGGAATCCCTACTCAGGGCCATTATAGGTTAGACCAAGCAAAAACTCCCAACTCAGAAAATTAATCAAAAATCAACACTATCAATTTCAAAGAGCCCCTATCACTACTAGTACTAACGTTAATACCATGATAGTTTATCATCTCCAGAAATATTAAAGAGTTTATGTTTCTCACACTACTACAAACTATACCATAGTGTATAGTTCATAAAGCTCCAATAACACAAGCTGCAACTATGCTGTGTTAAACAAAAAACCCAGCTTAAGTTTAAAGCTATCATATACCAAAAATAGAGCATCATAATAGAAAGGAAAAAAATAATAATAGAATTAGCTTTCATTAAACTTAGAAATTCTATCCAAGTCTTTAAAAATACTATTGAGTAGGCTTTGTAAATCTTAATTAGCCTTATCTTGTTTTTCTTCCTCACCTTTCTGGCATTCTTTCCTCTTCTTTGCTACTTTCTTTAACCTGTCTACCCAGTGACAACTCTGAAAAAAGTGTTCATCATTATTTCATCAACCACCGTATAGAGAAGAGAATGTAATCATTAAATTTATCTTTAATATGGAGAAAAATAGTAGCAGAGCATTCCAAATAATCAATTCTCTTTTGTAATTCATCAATCAGACTTTTGATGTTAGAAGAAGAATTTTTCTTGTTTAAAATAAGGGAAGGTGGTATGTTGTCCATCGGGTTATTACTAGTGTGGATGGGGGAGTTACACACCATCTTCAATTTGTCCTCCAACTTATTCATATTTAGAATTATCCCTATGTGTTAAAATGTTGACGCACTTCTCAAGAATGAGGTCTCAAATGGCAACCATAGCTCTCTATTTATGGAGTGCAAGGGCTTATAATGGAGGCCCTCAATTTAGACCTAGTTTGAATTCATGTAAGTACACCATAAAATGAGAGATTCAAAGACAAAAATAAAGAGTACTAGTCTCCATGATCATCAAATATGCATGCAAATGAAAATGGAAGCTATTCTATATGATAACAATGCATGAAAGAAAACTAATCTATGAAAGGAAATACACATGAAAGATTATTCTATGAAATGAAATATGAATCTAATCTAAATGGATGGCCATGGATGCATGAGGGAAGAAGACAAAATAGAGAAGTTGCAATGTTCAAGATCAAGTTCTCAAACTCTCCTCCAAAATTGCTCTCCAAACCTGTAGCATAATAATAACATAAAATCTGGATTCTAAATGAGAAGGAGAGGGATCCTTATAAAGGAAAGTGTCTAGAGGAATGCATCCTCAAGAGAAATGTGGGATAAATCCCTAAAAAGGAAAGTAAGAGGAAAAATCCCATCACTTAGAAATATGTGCATTCAAAGTGTAGAGAAAAAAAAAATTTAATTTATTTTTATTTGATTTATTTCCTTTTTTTCATCGCAAAGAGATATTTAGGTGAGGATTTTATTTATTTAATTAAAAGAGGGATGTTATTTTAAATAAGATTATTTTATTTAATTAAAAAGAAAGTTTTCTTTTAATTAAATAAGATTATTTTATTTAATTAAAAGGGATGTTTTCTTTTAATTAAATAAGATTATGGATAAAATGATCAAACTTTAGGAAATATTGAAATAATTGAATTAATTACGATTTGATCAAGGAAATTGATTTGAATTAAAAATATTGCAAGGCATGGATTCATGAAATTGATAAATTGATTCTGTCATTTGGTAAATTGAAGAATGGGAGCCCATAGTCTAGGAGACTATTTTAGGGTGCATATATTTGATCATCTTTGACTAATGTGTGATCTTTATGGGAACACATGTAGTCAAAGAATGTAGTTGAAGTGTGAGAACGATTTCGGATCACAAAACAGCCCAGATGTGTGATCGACAGATGGGAACACATCAGGACAAAGATAAGCTGATTGAAAAAGACAAAGCCAACACCCCTATAAATAGGTAATTGACATGTCCAAGATAAGAATCTCAAGAAAGGTTGCGCCAAGTGGATTAATTGATAGGATTGATAAAGCTGAATCAAGGATTGAAGTTCGATAGGTACTGCCCCTCATGTTAGAAATCAAAGTGAGATATAGGAGAAATAAAAAATTGATAAATTTGATCAAATCAAACTAAAGATAAGGTTCTTGATATAAGATGAAATATATAAGGATCACAGAACCAAGGTAGATCATCAAGCACGAAAGATTATGCCCCAAGGTTGAATTAGAAGAAACGAAGTGGGGTGAAAGTGAATGGAAGATAGAAGTTTGGAAGAGGTGGATAGAAATGGAGAGAAGAAAGAGAATTTGCCTTAAGAGAGAGAATGCCCCAAAATCAATCAACTGTTTAAGATGGAAAATTTTGATTGAGATCATGAAATAAGATAAGGAAATGAAGATCAAAACATGACCACAGTTGATTAAAATTCCACATGCAAGATGAAGGAAAAACCCTCTCAAACTCATAATCTAGCCTAAAAATGTAGTCTAACAATGCAAACTACATGAAAATGCAAAGGTGTACTTGCAATAGAGAAACTGTAACATGGGAATTTGTGTTCATCATTCGTTAGAAAATGTAAAGGAACTTATTTTCATCATTAGGCCATTATTAATGGACATCAGAAAATCACACAATCATTGCTAGTAACCAGTGCAACTATGAAGATATGAATATGATTTATATCGGATTGGAATGTGGAAAGATTCTAACATAAGCATCCAAGACATAAAGGTCAAGATGACTTCGATGTTAGCTTACCCAATTTAATATAGCAAAACCACACTCGCATCAAGGCATAGATGTCAGGATGACCATAAGAATAGTTGTGCAAAAATAGTAAAGTATGATGCCTCAAATCTCCTAAGTGTTTCAAGGGGACAACAAGAGACACTAGGAGTTTCAAGACCACACCCACAAGCAGAAAGCAGATAAAAACATTCTCCATGCCCCAAATATTCTAGCTATGCATACCAGAGAGACTTATTAGACAAGGAAACTCAACAAAAATCAATAATAGCCAGCACACAAAGAAAAGATCATGAAATAGCTCAAGCATTAAGTGTTGTGTTTAAAAATTTAAGTGTGTTAAATGGTACTAAGTTTCAAGGATAAGGATCAAATGCTTGCAAGTAGGTAAGATCACATGACAAAAATCGGTAATACCAAACCAATAAGTGTTGAAAAACACTCGATGTCAGGGGTTGTATTGAAAAACAAAGTTGGGGTGGTGTTGAAAAACAAAGTTGGGGTGGTGTTGAAAAACACCGTTTGTGAGGTGTCCTAAATAATAACACATCCAAGAGACCAAAGCTTACATAGTGATGCCCCCTAGACAAAGACAAAGACCAATTCAAAACCAAGGGAACAAAGACAAGGCATGATGGAGAAAGGCTAAGTGTCGAGGACACGCGCTAAGAAATATGGGTGCGAAGGCCTCAAGTAGCGTCTGTTCATACATTTTCACCACTTTTTTTTTTGATTTTTTTTTTTTGGAATATATAATTTATTTATAGATACATGAAAGCGCCTATTGCTAGGATTTCACTAAGATGACCATTTTTTCTGGACTTTTTCTGATTTTTAGAATTTTTGACAATATATCATTTTTTTGGATTTTTTCAAGATCAATAAGTATGTACAAAGAATGCCCCTAGACAGAACGATCACCATGGATAGAACTTCTTTAGGTGAAAGACATTGATAGGATCAGGGAGCTTCTTTCCCTCTTCTGTAGATAGTAAATAAGAACCTAACCCAAAAGAAGCTATAATAATGTAAGGTCCAAGCCAACTAGATTAAAATTTTCCCTTTTGATCTCTATGGTGTTTATTATTAGGATTTTCATGTAGGACAAGATCTCCCACTTGGAATTCTCTAGGGAGAACCCTTTTTTTGAAGGACTTGGACATGCACTTTTGATAAACCCTCATATGGTCAAATGACGCTTGACATTTCTCATTTAGAAGTTCTAACTTTTGAAGTCTCATGGCGCGGTAGTCTTCATCTGTAACTAGACCTTTGAGGGACACTCTAAGTGAAGGAATCTCAACCTCTAAAGGTAACACTACTTCAATGCCATATGTAAGGGAAAAAAGGAGTAGCCCCAGTAGGAGTACAAATACTCATTCTATAGGCCCACAAAGGGAGATTTATCTGTAAGTGCCAATCTCTACCACTCTTACAAACTGTTCTATGTAGGATTTGAAGAATGGTTTTGTTTTATGCCTCTGCTTGACCATTTCCTTGTGGGAAGTAAATGGAGGAAATTTTTTGTTTAATCTTGAATTTCTTGCAGAGTTGTGTAAGGTCTTTATTTTTGAGCTAGCCTCCATTGTTAGTGATAATCTCAAAAGGCACTACATATCGATAGATGATATTGTTCAGAATGAATAGAGAGACTGTCTTGCCTGAGGCAACAAAAGGTGGGATAGCTTCTACCCATTTAGTGAAGTAATCAGTAATAGTAATAATAAACTTGTGTCCACCTAATGAGTTGGGATGAATCTTCCCAATAAGATGAAAGGCCCAACACTGAAATGGCCAATGAGATATAGAAGGAATGAGATCCCTGCCTAGATCATGTATCATGTTACCATGTTTTTGACACTTTTCACATGACTTTGAAAAAACTACTACATTAATTTACACAATAGGCCAATAGTACCCCACCCTAAGAAACCTTCGGGCCATGGAAAGACAAGTGGAATGTCTCCCACAAATGCCCTCGTGGATGTCAACTAATGCTTGGTAAGATTCTTCCTTTTCTAAGCATATAAGAAGTGTTTCATCTAGACCCCTCCTATACAAATCAATGGAGATAAGGGAATGCTGAGAGGCATTTCAGGTGAGGTTTTGACATTCAGATTGGTTAAAGGTTTCAGGTATAATTCCATCATGAAGGTATGATTAAATGGCACCATAACAGCATGACTCACGACTAACAAGGGTACAAATGATATGAATTTCTTGGGATTCATAGATAGGGTGATGTAGCTCTTCCACCAGGAATTCAAATCTAGATTCATGTTGCCCTAACTGAAGGAGTGAAGCAAGTATAGCCATAGTATCAGTTTCTTTGTTTTATTCTCTAGGGATTTTCTAAAACATGACAAATGTGAAGTATCATTTCAAGGAATCAACCATTTTCTTGTAAGGTGCCCATTTCTCATTTTTTGATTGATATTCATCATTGACTTGGTTGATTATCAGCTGTAAATTGCCACTGATGTGTAACTCTATGATTCTCCATTCTATGGCCATTTTAAGGTCATTTATTAAAGCTTCATACTCAGCAATGTTGTATGTACATGGGAACAATAACTTGTAAGACTTAGGGATCATGTACCCATGAGGAGAAACAAACAAAACACCAACTCCTGAACTGTTTTGCATAAAGGATCCATAAAAGAACATCTTTAATGTTTTTTCGGTTATATACATTAGGTTTTCATCTCGGAAGTCAACTTGAATAGGTGCATTATCTTATATTGGGAAATCAGCCAATTGATCTGCTATAGCTAGTCCTTTGATTTCTTTACGCTCAATGTACTATATCTCAAACTCTAAAAGGATGATCATCTATTTAGTAAGTCTAACTGTGAGGGAAGCCTTACCTAGTAAATACTTTAGTGGATCTATTTTGGCTATGAGGTGTATAGTGTGCACAAGCATGTAATGTCACAACTTTTGGGAAGCAAACACAACTGCAAGGCAATCTTTCTCAGTGCTGGTGTAGTTAACCTCATATGAAACAAGAGTGCGGCTAATGTAGTATATTTATCTTTCTTTCCCATGTTCATCAAGTTGAGATACTAATGCTCCCAAGGAAGATTTGTTCGCTGAAATGTATAGAATAAGTGGTGTCCCTAGGATAGGAGGCATTAAAATTGTAGGATTTGCCAAGTATTTCCTAATTTGATCTATGCTCTTTTGACAATCCTCATACCAAACACATTTGAATCCTTTGTGTATGTTCTTGTTGAAAGGTTGAGCTTTATCTGCCAACTATGAAATGAATCTCCTTATATATTGAAGATGTCCTTGAAGACTCCTCATTTGACTAATGTTTCTTGGAGGTGGCATATCTATGATTGCTTGGAATTTTTCATGGTCTACTTCTATTCCTCTTGCTGAAATGATGAATCCTTGTAGCTTTCCATAGGTGACTACAAATGAACACATTTTAGGGTTTAACCTTAGTTAAAATTATTCCATGCGATCTAGAATGACTTCTAAATCATCTCATTATGTGTCTCTTTTCTTAGACTTGGCTAAAGTTTCATCCACACAATATTCCATGTTTTTATGCATCATGTCATGAAAAATGGTTGTCATATCTCATTGATAGGTGGCTCCTACATTTTTTAATCCAAAAGGCATAATTTTCCAACAATAGGTACCCCATGCACAAGTTAATGCAATATTTTCTTTATCTTCAGGAGCTATCCTAATCTGATTGTATCTGAAAAACCCATCTATCAAGGAATAAGCCTCATAACCCACACTCATATCCACTATCATGTCTATATTGTGAAGTCAAAAGTCATCCTTTGGGCATGATCTATTGACATCTCTAAAATCTATGCAAACTCGAATGGATTTGTCATTTTTGGAAATCGATACAATATTTGATATCCATTCAGCATAGGCAATAACTATTATGAATCCTGCACTAGGGAGTTTCTCTAATTCCTCTTTGACTAGGAGAGCTATGTGAGGATGCATCTTTCTCAAATTTTGTTTAACCGGTTTGACACTTGAATCTATGGACAAGTGATACATGATATGATTAGTGTCCAACCCTGGCATATCTGAATAATTCCATGCAAAGTTGATCTTCATTTTCTATAAGAACTTAGTGTAGGCTTATTTTTCTTGTGGTTACAAGGATTCAACCAACTATACTATCTATGGAGCCTCATCTGCACCCAAATTGACTTCTTGTGTTGGTTCAATAATCACTGAAGATCTATCTTTAAACTAGCTAGGGAGATGATCAAGTACCTCATCCTTAGGCGCCTTAGAGATTTTTTCGCCCTTGGATACATCATTTATTTTTATTTTTATTGGTTCTAACACTACTACACAGTGGTTTTTTCCATCAGAACTCCTATTGTATTGATTTTCTTTTCTTTTTATTTTGTGACTAAGGTACTTGATGTCTGGCTCTGTCATGCTGGTAGCCTATTCAATGGTGGAAGAGGCTACAGGGTCAATGGCATTCAAGTAAAAGGCTATCTCATAATCATTTTGAAACATTAAGGGCTTAGGTTGTTGATAGCACTAGGACAAATCAATGGGGTTAGGATGAACAAGAGGTAATTCAATGACTAGTTCAAGGTTGTAAATATGAATGATATAATCCCTGGTGATCGAAGAGTCAGAGTCCATCATGTATCCTTCTAATCTACCCAAATTGGGATTCATCCTAACAAGTGAAGAATCATCCACTAAGGAAACATGTGGATTCAAATTCTCTAGTCCTATACATGACTCATCAGCTACCTCAGGTTGAGAACTATAAGTGTGGATGACATCAACATCTGGATGTCAACTATGGAAGGATCTGAGAAGGAGTCGCATTCATACTCATATGAACTTGTTTCTGAACTTTGACTAGTATATTTACACCGTGAAGGTTTGGGATGTCTTGATGTACAAGTTATAGTGTGATCAAGGGTAACACCTTCTCTTTCAATTAAATGAACAAGATTATTTCATTGACATTCATTGAAAGGATCTTCTACATCTAATTCATCTTCACTATCCGACTCATAAAGGATAGGAGTAGTTTTCTTGTTGTGATTCGGAAATCCTAGTCCAACCGTTTTCTTAGACTTGCGTCCAAAAAGATTATGATCCAGGGGTTTGACTCTGGCATCCAATCTGTGACTAAGAGGACCATGTCCAAGATAGCCCATCTATTTGAAAAAAAGATACCCTCTTCCATAATCCTTAGGAGAGGGAGAGAATTTCTCCTTGTGCATGTATTTCTATTCTCTATAAATCCAGTCTCTAACAAATGTCTCTTTTTTCTCATCTTGAATAGGCCCTAAGGACTCTACAAACATGCCAAATAAAGTCATAGATGAAGAAGAAGGTCTCATTTCTTGTGCAGGCTTGTCATAAGACCCAGGTGAAAATGGTAATGTTGTGAGGGAGTTGAGTTGATACCCCCCCATGCCAAGGTCTACTGACTTTCAAGAACTTGTCTTTACATTTAGCTAAGGTTGCATCAAAGTCTTCTGCTTCTCTATTGAGGGGAACATGAACACCCACTGAAGCTAAGTTAATAGATAAAGTGTTATCCCCAGGTATACAAATCTCTATTCCAATGTAAGGAAAATTAACACACTAATGATAGGTAGATGAAACTGCTATAATATCTTGAATCCACGGTCTACCGAGTAAGATATTGTACACAAGGGGGCCAACATGAACCCCTTAGAACTTCTTTCCACCTCATCATAGGCTTATATGGTGATCTTTTTCCTGGTATATATGACTTGTTCAGAATAACCCAACTTTTTCAAAAGACTCAAGGAACAAATATTAATCCCAACACTCCCATCTATCAACATGTGCCTAAAATGGGTTTTGTGGATCATGACCTCAATATGAAGAGCAAGCTTGTGTGGGTGGCTCAAATATTTATCATCCTCCTCTAAAAATGTAAGATAATAAGGTCTAGAAATATGGTTAATCATGTTCTTGAATTGATCAACATCTAAGTTTGTTAGGGATGTTTGTTGTGCGCAAAGCATCCTCAAGGACTTTCTTGTGTCTCAGGGATAACTCTAAGAGCTCAAAGATAAAAATCTGAGTTGGGGTTCTTTGCAACTGATGGACAAGATTATAGATTGACTTAGGATTGACTGCTAGTTTTGAGGTGACATTCTTTAATGCCACTTGCTTTGGTTTACTTGGTTGACTTGAACTGGGTCCTCTAATGACAAAAGGACCTTGACTTCATGTGACAACATTGAGAGTTTGAGATGGAACTCTAGAGTTAGGACCCCTTCGCACCATGACAGGTTCTTCATCAAAGATAGGAGAAGAGTCCATGTCTTGATCATAACCATAGGGATCTTTATCCCTCCTCATGTTGACATTCTCTTATATAACTTAAAGCATGTTGACAACATTCTCCTCATGTTGACATTCTCTTATATAACTTCAAGCATGTTGACAACATTCTCTGCATATGTGTAAGTGTAATTGACCTTAGCCTTGCCATTCTTAGGTTTAGAGGTTTCCCCCTTCTCATACTTGGGAAAAGGTTCTTTGAATGCCTTATGATTGGCATTGGTGTTTAGTCCATTTACCTTAAGTTTACCATTCTCAATGAGATTTTGGATGATATGTTTGAGTTTCAAATAGTTTTCAATATTATGTCTAATTCCATTATGAAACTTTCAAAAGGATTTCTCATCCCACCAATGTGGCTTAACATCAGGTATATAATTCTTTGTGGGATCTTGAGGATGAGCAATATTGTTGGCAATTATTATTTTCAAGACATCCTCATATGAATCACCAATTTTTGAAAACTGATGTCTCTCTTTCTTAGGCCTATCTCGATATCTTGGCTTATTCTCTTGTTGATTAGATGCATTGTGTTTCATGGCTTGAAAAACACTAGACAAGTGGAGAACAACTTCATATTTGGGTTGGGAGTTTTCCACAACTACATCATTGACCACTTGTTTGTTCCTATTCCAATGTGAGTTATTTCCTTTATCCTTGTTAGGGTTGTTATTTTGACCATTGTTGTTGTTAGGTCAAAATTCCTTGTTCTTTCAAAACATCCTCAATCCTACATGCACTTTCAACCATGGTGTCAAAGGAATCAAAAACCATCTTCCTAACTTCATACCGCATTTCGAGAATCAAGTTGCTAATAAGGATGTGAATCTTCTCATTTTTCAGGGATGGTCCTAGAGTAGCAAGAGCATTTTCGTCTCCACCTTTGCAAGAAAGTTTCAAAGGATTCCTGTTGATTTTTCTTTAAGTTACATAAGTCCAACATGGTGATAGATCTTGAAGGGTTGTATGCAAAGTTTTGGACAAATTTATGTATCATCTCTTTGAAATTCTTAACAAGGGGGAGTTATGTTGGTGAACCATTCCATTTCTTGACCCTTAAGACTCCTTGGAAACAATCTCATGAGGTACGAGTCATCTTTATGGAACTCAAAAATCATGGTATAGAATTGACACATGTGATCATGCGAATCACCATTCCCATCATACTTGTCATATTAAGTGATGTAAACCTTTCTAGGGAAGTCTTTCATGCTAATACTTTTTTTAAAAGGATTAGGATAAATTGAATCAAGTGAGAATGAAGTCTTGGGTGCCAACATATTTTCCATCATAATCCTAATTTGTTTGATCTCTTCTTCTTGAGATGGACCTTGCTTCTTAATCTTCATGTCCATATCAAAGTTGTAGGGTACTTTAGTACCCTTGTTGATTAAAATCTCTAAGAACTTGTCTTTGGTTTGATCTAAGTATCTCTCAACATATTGTTGGAAGAGTGTTTTTTGTTGTATCTTCATGAAGTCTTGGGATTTGAGGTCAAAATGTGAGCTACTACCCCCTTATTGTGAACCATGGTGAGAACGTTGTGAAGGTTTTCTTGAGTTTGCAAGAGGTTTTCATCTCCTATAATGATCATATGTTGAAGCCCTTCTTCTTCTAGGCTACGAGATTATGACGGTGTTCTTGAATGTCTTCCACTTTGTGGAGTCTAAGGAGGGGTGGATAAAGGATATTTGTTTCCACCACCAACATGCATGTTTTTAAATTGATCATTAACTTGTTGAGCGAAGAGTCTATCTTTCTCTTTCTGGAAGGATTTACTTTCTATCTCCAACAAGATTTATCTCTCCAACTCTAGGAGTCTAAATCGCTCTTCCTTTTCAGCTTGTTTGTCTAGGAAGGCTTTGTTTTCATTCTCAATTGTCTTAAATCTTTTAATTGTGTATCTTGAAGCTTTTTTCAGAGGTAAACTTGGTCTTCAATGTCTAAACAAGTCATTGGTGTATGTTGCATTCACATGATTGTCACAAGTTTCATCATCTTGGTTTTCATGTTGTGATTGTTCTTCTTCATAGGCTTACCTCTTACCTCTTTCAGCCTTTTGGTGTGCATCTAGATATCTAGTTGAGATAAGGGGTGAGACTAGTTGAATTTCATGAGAGGAACTACCAAATGAAATGGTATCTCTATGTTTTTTAAATATGTCATCAAGGTGTTTATCCATTTCTCCCCTCTCTCATCGAGTTATTGTGTAACTCATATCCATATCTGAGCGAGAAAATTCTAAGGGTGTACTCAACTGACTAAGGTTACTCTTAGAATCAAATAAAACTTATGAGTTGTTCCTGGGTGATTGATCAAATACAGGTTCTTTTCCCTTATGTTTTTGGTGAGTTTTAACTAAGGGTAATTGGTTAGAGACTACTTGAGGTCACTTTCCTTGATCTACTTGATATCTTGTTGTAACTGGAAAGAAATAAAAGGTACTAGGTGATAGGATGACCCTAAGAAATGTTGGTACCAAACTAGGATAATAAAAGAACTCACTTGTCCAAATGAGAGATGATAAGATAGAATTTTGCAAAAGGTGTAAACCAACACTGCCATAGAGGTGCCCACTAAACGAGTGAATACCCTAACACATATGGATCAGGAGGATGATTTACCCAAGTTATATTGATTGAATTTGAATTTGGATGTAAGTGAATGGAAAGGAGATTACTAAAACTCTCCAAGCATGCTATCAAAGGATCTAAAGGTTTATCTTCTCAACAAGGACAGTTTCTAGCTCACTAACTCAAAGGAAGGTCACTCATGAAATAAAAAATTACTAGTTCAAGAGGTCAAAACGCAAGGATCCAAAGTGAAAATAAACTTCTAACAATGGGGTAAGTGACTCAATCTGACCTGGATCAACCGAGGAAGACTTGAAATGACAGGATAGAAAATTGAGCAAGCTGAAAATTTAACACTTAAGAGTGCAAATTTTGAGTTGTTGAGCATTTTGACATTTGCTTTGATGTTTGGTGTATGTTTTGATGTTTCACTCATGCAAGAAACATCAAGCAGATTTGTTTGTTGTAAAATGAATAGCCACACCACAAGCTAGGTAAGCCAGGGAAATATTTGTTGAATTCCCACTTGAACCGAAGTTCAACCATGCCTACTCATAATGGACAACTTAGAAGCTTGGAGGCACGGGCTCCTCCTTACAGTGCACTCACTTCTCAGACACACCAAGCTTTGAATCCCAAGGCTATTCAATTCCCAAGGGACCATTGTATCTACTAAGAGCCATGAAAATGTGGGGTGTCTTAGTCGGTCTTTGACCTTCCACGCCAACAGATAGAGGGTTTTTGGATAATACAACAAAGTTCTCTAGTCAAGGCATCTATTCAGGTGGTTATACTTGCAATAGATTAGCTCCATTACGGAGGCCTCCCAGCCTACAAAAGTTACGTTCTAAAGGTTTTAACACACCACAAGGGTACTAAGGGAGATCTTCTTCCTGGTATAACGCAATAAACACCTGTTCACTATGAGATTAATCACAATGGCATTTTTTATATACCGGTTTGGCAGGTCTTGGCTTTATCATGTTTTCAGTTGGGAAATCCACTCTCACCGGCTCTGTTAAATCTCTCAGGAGGTAGCCACACAAAATGATTTGTATGGATTTCTCTTACACCCAAGATCCGTGAAGGCGAGGGGAGAGGATACATCCATGCAATTCCTTGGGATTACAAAACTATAAGACACTTTAGACACATAAGAAGATGATAATGATGTTTCTAGATTTTTGATCATTACAAAAGGGTGAGAGAATAATTTCCTGACATTATTTTCATCCCTAAAACATTAGATAGAAGTTCATTTTAAAAGTCTTGCACGCGTTACTATTTTAATTAAACAAAAATAAGATGCAGGAACAATGTTTAGTGTTCTATCAATCAAGTAAACCTACAAGATGATTCATTAGTAGTCTATATTTTTATTCTTCTTTTTCAACATCCTACAAACCACTGTTAGGCTATAATAAACAAGATAATTTAGAGAATAACAAAGCCAAAGATTGGTCAGCATTAGAAAAATTAGAAAATTAGAAATATGATTGCATATTCAGAAAGTAGATGAAAAATCATGCACTTTCAAAGAAATTTGCACTAAACAATTTTACCGTATGAGCTCGCACGAGGCTCTGGAAGCCGCAAAACAAAGGATTAGACATGTACAGTGATCAAAACGTACCTTTTCTGATAATTCTAGAATCCAAAACTAGAAAATAACTCAAACCCAGTAATCTTTAGGAAATTCTGCCCAAAATAAAAAAATATTGCACTCAATTTGGATCAAATATGAGCAAGATATGATCATTTGAAGTTAGACTATAAAACCAAAAAGCTCAATGGTGAAGGCAAAGACTTTTCAAACCCTGCTGACGTCACTAGACTGTGGGATTAAAATTGATAGTTTTGTGGTTAACATAGGAGTCCATGAAGAATGATGGTTTGACGACCGTCAGATTTAACATAGTAAAAAAAAAGTGATTTTTGGGCTGCATGTAGAAAAAAATCCAAAATCTACCTCGATTTATGTGTAATGGGTCACATGCCTTCTTCGAGCAAATTTTTTTTCCACTGATTTGATTTTGGGCAAAGATAGTCATGTTTATAGTCGATTACCACTGAAATGATGATGCAGACATAGTGGTAAAGTTAGATTCAACTCAAAGTGGATGAAAAACAAAATTGAAAGAAAAAGTTAAAATGAGGCCAAAAATTGAATATTCTGCCCCACGATGGGTACCAAAAATGTTCTCTATAATTTTTACACACTTCTATGAGTCATTATATCCAATATTTCTCAAGAATGATGTCTCAAAAGGCGACTCATAGCTCTGTATTCGTGCAGTGCAAGGGTTTATAATGAAGGCCCTCAGTTTAGATCTAGTTTGTGCCCATGCAGGTACACCATAAAATGAGAGTTTCAAAGAGGAAAAGAAATAGTACTAGTCTCCATGATCGTCAAATATTCATGGAAATGAAAATGGAATCTATTCTATATGATAAAAATGCATGAAAGCAAACTAATCAATGAAAGGAAATACACATGTAAGATTATTCTATGAAATGAAATATGAATCTAATCTAACATGCAAGTGCAAGAGTAATCTAAATGGATGGCCATGGATTCATGAGAGAAGAATACAAGAAAAGAGAAGTTGCAATGTTCAAGCTCAAGGTCTCAAACTCTCCTCCAAAATTGCTCTCCAAACCTGCAGCATAATAATAACATAAAATCAGGATTCTAAATGAGAAGGAGAGGGCTCCTTATAAAGGAAAGTGTGGAGAGGAATGCATCCTCAAGAGAAATGTGGGATAAGTCCCTAAAAAGGAAAGTAAGAGGAAAAATCCCACCACTTAGAAATATGTGAATTCAAAGTGTAAAGAAAAAAGGAATTTTTACTTATTTTTATTTGATTTATTTCCTTTTTTCATCACAAAGAGAGATTTAGGTGAGGATTTTATTTATTTAATTAAAAGAGGGATTTTAATTTAAATAAGATTATTTTATTTAATGAAAAGGGATGTTTTATTTTAATTAAATAAGATTATGGATAAAATGATCAAACCTTAGGAAATATTAAAATAATTGAATTAATTACGATTTGATCAAGGAAATTGATTTTAATTGAAAATTTTGCAAGGCATTGATTCAGGAAATTGATAAATTGATTCCATCATTTGGTAAATTGAAGATTGGGGGACGATAGTCTAGGAGACCATTTTAGGGTGCATACAATCCACACATATATTTCTTTCCCCTCTTCCTCATGCTCTTAAGCCTCGACAACATAATCCTCTTCTTTACTATTCTAACTAGACTCCTCTTCTTTTGGCTCATGCTCCATGTTCATCTTAGGGACCACATCCTCCTCAATCTGTTTACCCTTATATTCTTGTTACAAAGATGGAAAAACCTCCTCTCTCGTGAACTACCGACATGCTTTGGTTCCTCTATGTGTTTATTTTTCCCATTTTTATCCTCCTCATTATCAATGTTAATAAAATGGATCATCATTTTCACCCTTTTGGTATTATTTTTTGCCTTTGAAGAGGTGAGTTTAGTTTCAACCACTTTTATTTTTGGGGATTAGTATCAAGCAAGGTCTCTTCAAGGGAGATTTCCATATCTATTGATTTAGGATTTTTAATCTTCTTTTCCGTAGAAGGGTTTACGTTTCTCCCACTACAGTTGGATTTTTCACAGACAAGGTTAGTTTTGAATTGCTCAATTTTAACTATGCTCTTGGTTGGCTTCATAATGTTGATTTTTTTTTATGCTGAGGGTATGGAAAAAGACAAATTTTGAATGGGGTTTATCAAATTCATATTGATAAAGGGCATAAATTAGGCCCTAGTGTTCTGGTAGAGAAGTACCTTTGGTAATGTTGATTGTCAAGGTGAAATATATAGGAAAGTGATACCCATGGCCATTTCTCAAATGATTCAAGAAAGGAAAGTGATATCTGTTGGAGCTCTAAATTTTTGGCAAAATTTAGAGTCTTATATAGTGATAAAATTCTAAAAATGGCATCCTAAAATACATGTCCAATAATTGATGATATGATGAAGTATATGACATGGGATACAAAAACATATTACATTTTAATTAAAATTTGAAGGATTAGGGAAGGAAGCTCTGCGACAAGAACAATAAAAATTATGTAAGCAAAGGTTTAAGAAAATATTGGAATTTCAACCTACTAAGAAGATGATGCCGACAGAGGCTGAAGATGGTCAAATTTTACAAATCTAAAAATGACCTAGTTCAGGAAATCAAATTTACTATCTCTAGTAGAAATATTATCTTTTCAAAAGGTGTTTTGGATTTTCAGCCAAAGCCAAATCCGAAAGTTAGGTAGTTATTTTTTAGGTAGTTTATTTTTTTTTCCATAATAATTTATAATAAGGGTTATGTCTTTTCACCCTAAATAGGTGTGAAAGCCACTCATACACATATATACACATAATGTAAAGAGACAAGATAAGACAATACATATTTTAATAGGATATAATTTGATAACAACTACAACATGGACTCTGATGTATTATGTTTTCAACATTAATAAAGATAAGTGTTCTTTTTATTTGTGGTTATAAGTTATATATTTTCAATTAGTCTTTTGGATATTCTATTTTATAGAGTGTTTCATTGTGTTAAATTCCTTGAGTGTCATAATTCAAAATTAATATATATAGTTTAAATATCAATTGAAAGATCTATGTATCTTCTCTTATTTTTATTGGTCTCTTAATTTGAGTTAAATTCGATAAGATTAGCTATATAGATTGATTTGAATTATAAGTCAAGTGGAAGCTTGTGAAGTGATAGTCTCACTTTATTAAAAGCAAGTTTTTAAAACTGTCTCCGATTGTATGTAGGATTGAGAATTTTCTGACTCTATAGCTCAAGTATTTAGAAGGCACTGATCTAATAACTATATGGAAATTGTCATTTGGTTCATACTTTGTAGTTTGTAGATTATTTAATCATTATTTCAAAAGCATTACTTTTAAGTCCTTAGTATAATCCATTTTAGACAAGCTTTATAGAGTAGATATTATCAGGAGATCATTGTTTTCCTCCAAGGATCATTCACCACCATTGGAGGAACTTTGTTTTGTGTACGTAGTGGTGTGATATAGAAAATTTGATAGTTCAAAGTGAAATCAGGCCTACCAGCCTTGGCTTGATTAAGACAGAATTGCAGAGGTATCAAGTGGTGAATCACCATTATACCTGTCAGTTGGCAAAAAATTATCCATCATTTTTTGGCACCAACAATATCCATGGAAGGAAATATACTGGCCTTATAGGGTAGAGTATTTCATAACAAAGAAGAAAACACGACGATACAGAGGATATAGAGAGAACCTATCATGTCCACTTTCATTTTTTTGTGACCACCAATTTCTTCCCTTTCTTAAAACACTCCTTTATGTAGAGCTTATAATCACAAGAACTCTTCCTTTCCACTTTGTCAGCCTCACATTTTAAGCCTATAGCTTCAACTATTAGCTCAGGGGTCGCGTGAAATTTGATGCTCACAACAGTAACATTTTATTTAAGCAAGTAATTAAAGATGTTCATGGATGGAGTAGTAAATTATAACCCCTCATTGCATTAAAATAAGGTAAAAGATCAACTCTACTAAAAATATCTCAAAGATCATTGTTCAATAAAAGTTCCCTACAGTCTTTGAGTTTTGAACGCTTAAGAGACCCCCCATAATTTTAGCTTCAAAGAGATTCAACTAGTGAATAGTGGACATAAGAGGCCCACCCTTGCTAGACTCAATAAAACAAAAAAAGGAATTTTTATTCTTCTTATTAGATTGATAGTAAATTTTCTTGAACACCAACCCCTTTTTCCTTTGCGAAAAATGGAGAGGCTTGAAATCATGACTTGCAATTATGACATGAAATGTTTGTTTTTTTATGAATTATTTTGAGATGATACTTCAGGCTATTGGAAAGACAACTTCATTTACATAAATATTTAGGCAAGTGATAGATTATAAATCACATCACTTGATCGTAAATGATGTAATTATTGTTTTGATCATAAATAATATTTGAACTAAAGTGCAAACTTTGCACCCAACAAGCTTCAACATTTAGGTGAGTGGAATTTACAAAAAAAGGATATAACATGCCTTAAGACTTAATCATAAGTATATTAGGAATGATAATAATTCATTTTCTCTTAAAGAAATTCAAATGAGGGTCACTTTGCCTAGCCTTAACATTACTTATCATTCCTTTCATTAGATACTTATTATTATAGAAGCAATAACACTTACTATAAAAATAAGATATTATAATAAAGCCTTTTCTCTTGTATATTTTCAAAGTGAAGTCCATGATTTTAGTTTTCATACAACTTATAATCCGTTTCCAATGATCCATATTATTGTAAGTGTAATAATCTCAATAGGATTAATAGCATCAAAGTGTTTACCATTCAGTTGTTTATAATTCAAGATACTTTATTCTAAGAACCATCCAAAATTCAGAAAGACAAAAATCTTAAATTTTAACATTGATCTCATCATGGATATATAGTTAATCCTTCCTTCTCTCCTTTCATTAGCATGCACTTATTTATGTTTTTGGTGGCACTTCTCAAACATCATGAAACACCAATCTTGATTGCTAAGGCCTGTATCATCTTAAAATTGAAGAATTTCCATTTTGGTAGGTTTAGCACCCTCATTTAGTGTATTTACATGATAGATTTGCATTTAGGATGCATTTGCTCTTGGTAATTCTTCATTTCTAGGTGAAATTAGGGTTAGGATCCTTAGGATTATCCTTGATTTCCTTCTTTATGGCTCTATTTTCTAGGTAGGACCTATGTACTGGTTCTCCTAGCCTTCATCACAATTATTCTAGGCCCCTATGCCTTATTCAAGTACTATGTTCTATTTTCCATCATCATAGGTCTTTTGCTGGCCTAGAAACTTCACTAGCACTCTAAGTTGACTAGCCTGAAACCTTAGTTCCGGGTTGAGGTTGACCCTAACCTAGTTCATGGTTAAGGATGACCTTGACCTTTGTTAGGTTTTGGTTCCCGTTTTGAAGTTTGGATCATAGCGGGGCCCTAAATTCAAAATTGGCCCCCAGATCCGATTGCAGAAGGGTTTTTATTCATAATTTAAATAATGAATCTCCTCCTTAGTTTTCTATTGTAATTGGACCATAATTCAAAGTGAAATTTTATATAGGGGTACTCACATTTCCCTAGGAGGCATACCTTGAAATTTCTATATAAGAAGTCTCTTTTGCCTTCATTTGATATATAAGATGATTATGAGATGATGACACAAGAATGCAACAGGACGATATACGAGGACAAAATATGATGATGCCTTGATGCAAGCAAGAATTTTGTGGACATTCATTGGAGAAAGAAAGAGTTCTTCAATCCTTCGTTCTTCTTTGATCTACTATTTTCAACATTCAAGCATTCAAATGATACAATCATGGGGTAGCAACTACTTATTGTGAGTTTGGTATGAGTACTTTAGCCTTGGGGGCTTGGTATGATTTCTTTATCATATTCAAATCTATGCATTGCTCTCTCATTTTAATTCATGCTAGGGTTTCAATCTAGAGGATTAGATCTTGGCATTGCACATTCAAAGCTCTTCCTACAAGCAACACGCACACATATTCTATTACATCTAGCTATTCGTGGAGGCGGAAATCTCCAAAATGAGGGTTTGACTAAAGAAAAACCCTATATATCCACCCCAAAACACCATTTTCATATATCTACAGTCACTATTTTTTGAGTTGCAGAGAAGATTTGGATACGCTTTTCGCCAAAATTTCAAGATCAGCAAAGAGAATTTTAATTAGAGCAGTGTAGGTTAAGGTCGACATAAAGGGGTACAATTGTGCCCCCATATTTGGGTCAAGGTTGACCTAGCTCAGAAAATAAAAATATTTTTGGGTTTTCTCCGTCTTTGTGTTTCCGTTCCATATCCAGTTGCAAAATTTCTAGAAACTTGATATAGACAGCATAAAATAGGTATTTGCAGATCTTCTATGTTATGAGGTATGTATTTCATTCTATCTCATTTCATTATTCTTTGCAAATATTTCTATATTTATATTCCTTATCTTTAGAATTTCATGTATTTGGTTAACAGAGGCATAGGGTCTATTTTATGTGCAAAGACCCATTGTTCTAAACCTTATCCATATTTACCACCATATATTTTTGTGAACCCGTTTATGATAACTCTTTCTTTTTGGTGTTAGCTTTGCATTTTAAAAATAAAAAGAAAAGAATCACAAAATTTCTTTAAAAATAAAAAAACATTTATATTTTTCATGCTTGTAGTGCTACTTTGTGTTCAACATGTATGATTTTTTTTGGAATACTTCGATGATGTTTTTATTTCAAAAGAGGATAGATTCCCTAATGAGGTACATGGAAGTGAGGATGAAAATTCTTCAAAAAAGATCTCCATTTATCCTATTCTTATTTCATCCTCCTCTACAACCTGTTCAATTGACCTTATGATAGGGTGTGTGCATGGTTACCTTCATGTTCCACTATTTACAACATTAATGCACATAGAAAGGTATATCCTAAACCTTTGTTGATGGTAAAATGATGTCCTCGAATAGAAATTAAAGGTAAACCTAGAGATCCTTTGGATTTCTTTGATAACATGGATTTTGTTTCACATGCTTATCGCACAAAAAATAATCCTTAACCTACTATTATTATCAGAGCCCACATTTCTACACTGGGAGCTCTAGGAAATATGTATGCCCATTAGTTGTCTTTTGATTTTAAAACTTGAAAAAAACATAGACATAAAACTCTGATGTATTTAAAACCATTGCTTTACGATTATTGATTTCTTTTGGGTGTTATTGGGTTTGATGTTGGATCTGAGTTGTGGTTTGATTCTCTAGTTGATTCAGGAATCATGCCTGAAGATAGATCCACTAGAGGTCATGGTAGAGGCCGAGAGGGTGGCTGTGGAAGGGGTAGGGACCACAGTCCTTCCATGAGTGTTCATCGAGATAACAAAGATGAGCAGAGGGAAGAGCGTCAGGCTGGTTCAGAGGAGCCACGTATTAGGCAGTTGTTGCAGGAGTTTCTGAACCGTATTTTGGGGCAAGGTAGAGTAGAGAGGGAGAGATCTAGGAGCCCTCAAAGGAGGACTGTTGTAGTGGATCCTGAGGTTGTGGCAGTGAACCACATGAGGGATCTCATGAGAGTACCACCTATTACCTTTGATGGAAAAGGAGCAGGATTTGAAGCTGAGACTTGGCTTATTACATTAGACAGGATCTTTGCTATGCATCCCTTTAGTAGCAATACTAAAGCTAGGTATGCAGTAATGCAACTCTCCAATTTCGCAGTGATATGGTGGAAGATAGAGGAGAAGAAGTTGAGTCTTCAGATGGATACCATTTCATGGGAACTCTTCCTTGAGAATTTTAGAGAGAGAGATTCCTCTCTGTTCAATGGAGGTAGCAGAGGGCTGATGAGTTCCACAACTTGAGGCAGTTGACCCTATTAGTGGTTGAGTATGAGCGTCGATTCTTTGAGCTCAAATAGTATGTTGGATATGGTGAGGATTCAGCCCTTATGGTTCAACACTTTGTTAGGGGACTAAATGAACACATCATTGGGGAAGTTAGACTCTTTGAGCCTACGTCCCTCAAGGAGGCGGTCATCAAGGCTACCCTTGCAGAGGAGAATCTAGCATTGGGATATGGTGGTCATTCAGGGGTGCACTCATGAGCACCTACTTCTGTTGTCAGAGGTAATCATTCTCAGGGAGCTGGGAATGCGAGAGGGCCTTCTACCATTCCAAATGATAATCAGTCTTATCAGCAAGGAGGAAACAATCCTTCTTCTTTTAGTGGTCCTTGGATTAGGAAATTTTGTGACATTCAGTGTAGTAAGTGCAATCGATCAGTTCAACAAGAACAGAGTGTGTATCAGGATGTCAGTAGGGGCGATGTTCAGCAGTCTAGAGCACCCTTAGTTGGAGAAGGTGGTGGCAAGGGAGCTTGTTTCACCTGTGGATAGTTTGGACATTTTGTTGTTAGTTTTCCTCAGCGTGCACCGTAGTCCTTAGGATAGAGGCCAGCAGCTTCTGAGCCTATAGTGGGTAATGTTGGTATGTCTCATAGAGCGTATGTAGCATTTGATCATTCTCCACCTATGTACTATGCTCCTATGAGTGGTGCTGTGAGTAGAGGTCCAACAGCTAGTTTCTGGATTCCTACAGTGGGGAATGACCCTCAGTGTTCAAATCAGAGACCTGGGAAGGGTCCTAAGGGACCCACACTTTGAGTTTTTTAGGAATTGGTTAGATGTTCTATGTTAAGAGAGTGTTATCTCTATCTTCTTTTTGGGCTTCCAGGAGTAAGCCTAGTTTTAGGGGAGGAGGATGTAATACCCACCTCCTAGGTTGTTTTTCAGTTTATGGATGCCAAACTCTTTTAGGCATTTTGGATGTATGTGTGGATTTAATCAGATGGTTTAGATGATATTTATATGTTACATCTTAGTATGTTATTGATCCGTTGTTAGTATGTTATATCTTTTATGTATATGTGATTTATGCTTTTTTTTTTATGCTTATGTATATGTTAGGATTTCATTTCGATTATGGTTTTCTGACAATACTGACCTTACATTTATATGCACATGGATCATTGTATTTTTTCATTACTATTTGATGTGCTCAGTATGGTATGGGACAGAGTCGTAGTTACTTTCTTTGGTGAGATCCACATGATAACGTAGTCTCAACCATTGTTTGTCATATGATATAGGCATGTATGTTTCATCTTTGTGATGATAGGATTATAGGTACCGGGCTACATCTTCCCTAAATTGGTAGGAGTGAGCGTGCCCTATCGCATTAATCTCAATGGTAAGAGAGGGGAGATAGTTTTTCAGGTCCAAATCCTATCCTAAACCTAATTGTCCTAGTTATTGGACAAGTATCTGTTTTGACTACCCTGACCAAATTCATATAGCTAATAGGAATTCGTGTATCCCTTTCCTTGATCATGTTTGATTTTGCATTTTTTCGGTTTTAGGTGCTTGATGTGATTATGTGGGTGTTATATCATGTTATTTATTTAATTGAATATTATTGCAATCAATTATTAAATATAGGGTATTTAATTAATTGAAAATTAAATTAAATACCTATGTTTAATTGAA
>MU227549.1:2035711-2061605 GCA_018584345.1 Thuja plicata
AACTTTTGTTGTGAAAAGCTTCGAGGTAAACTTTGTGCAAGTCAGGACCCACAACATCCCAAAGGTGTTTGTAGAATTCACAGGGGAAGCCATCACATCCTGGAGATTTATCATTGGCCATAGAGAAGGCCACCTCCTTGAGGTCTGAGATGGTAAGAATTTTCTCATAGAAGGCACGCTGCTCAACCGCTAGGCAGTTTGGAGTAACAACAATACAAGCCTTGAGAGCTTCATCCCGAGAAGCTGAATTGCCCTGAGAAGCAAAGACTCGCTCATAGTGCTGGACAAAGGCCTAAAGAATGGCCAGAAGCTTAGTAAGGGTTGTAGATCCTTGCTTGATCTTTTGAATACAAACATTAGTATGACGAGCTTTGAGAGCCTGAAAAAACTCCTTGGAGGCTCTGTCGCCCACCTCCAACCAATGGAGGCGGGCTTTGATTTGAGCACCACGAGCAGCATAGGCATCATCAATTTTATTCTCATGGAAAAGCTGGGCTAGCTTAAGCTGGAGATTGGTATCGAAGGGGTTCAATGTAAGCACTACGCAGAGCCTTAGTATTAGCTTTATAAGCACGCTTTCTGTAAGAGGCTAGCTGATGACCATAAATGTGAAGAAACCTCGCAGTGCAGGCAATGGCGTCATTCCACAACTGAATCCAACCAGTATTACGGTGGGGCCGAGGAGCTAGATTCCAAATTGAATAATGTGGGCTATAGTGGAATTATGCATCAGCACAGATGTGTTAAGAAAAAATTGCATCTGCGCAGCTCTCCTGGCGCAGGACTGCCAAGTAATGGAAAAGTAAATGGGGAAGTGAACTGACAAGGTAACATCTGTCAAAGGAATGAAAGGTAGGCCTCGATATTCAAAAAAGGAGAAAAAAGATTGAGCCATTATCATAGCATGATCTAGTCTCTTAAATATGCGGTCAGAGCCAGCTGTAAAATTAGATGAAGTATGCTAGACCCCACCCTGTTGGTGGTGGTTGGCATTAGGATCAAAAAGGCCCAATTTATTGCGCATGTGATACCAGGATTCTCTCTCCCCAGCTGTCCAGCGAAAAGGCAAAGTTCCTTCCTTGTCAGAGGCCAAATCAACCATGTTAAAGTCCCCACACATAACCCAAGTAGCTGGAGGCAAGTTGTCTGCCAGCCAGTACCATAATTGAGATCTTTCGACAGCATCATTGGGGGCGTAAACATTAATTACACCAAAAGAATGATTATGTAGAGATAGCAAAATCCAGGTTGCATGTTGCATCAGATCAGATCCATGCGCAATAACACAAGAATGAAGGCAAGGTGATAGAATAGTAATGACATCAACTTTGCCAGCTTCATGCTAAGAAGAAAAGACAATGCCATCCGGTCATATGACACGACAGGCAGAGTTAAGAAAAAACCCAAAAATTTTAACTTCTTGTAAACAAAGCATGTCCAGATTCTAAAGTCTATGATGAGTATCACAAACATAGTACTTTCTGGAGAGGTCAATCAGACTTCGCACATTCCAGGACAAAAAAATCATAAAAACTCTTGCATGGCTTCCTCGTCCCTAAGAGACGAGAAGCTATTCTGCAAGTAGGCTGGAACAGAACCAAAGCTGGGGAGAAATTCTCCAGACGAGGTGAACCGCCTTTTATCTGGGTCATCTATGTGTCCATCAGGACTGCGAGACTGACACACAGCCTTGGAAGTAGGAAAAGAAACCACTGGCGGTGCAAGCACCACTTCTGGAGTGGATGGCTTTGTAGCTAAACTCTTCCCCTGTGTAACAGGGTTTGAAACAAAGGGCACCACTGGTGGTGCATCAATTGGTGGTGAATGACCAACGGGCACATCCGGAGATGGAAACATAGTAACAGAGGCTAGTGGCATCTTAGGGCTTGAGGAATTCTGGCCTTTACGTGAAACTGTAGTCCATTCTTCTTTTTTTCCAGCATCGGTGGCTTTGACCGGTGCATCTTTAGGCGGAGGTTTCACCCGAGGGGTAGCCAGCGGGCAATCTTTGATCTTGTGCTTTGCCGATTGACACCAATAACAGGTGTTGGGAAGATTCAAATAAAGAACCTTTTGAGAGATGGTGAGAGCACCAATCTTAATTTCAACAGTGTCCTTGAGGTTCCTAGAAAGGTCGACCTCAACACAGACCCACTTCTGGGAACGGGCATTGAAAAATTTGTCATGTTCCATGACAATGACTTTGCCAAGGGTCTTAGCAATAGACTCAATAAACGGCCAGCATGGCAAAGGGAGGCCAGGGAACTTGACCCAAACTGGGACCCTAAGTTTCTTGTCATCTGAGACAGTAAAATCTTGAGACCATTTCTGAAAAACTAACAGGGAGGACCTAACAGTCCAGGGTCCACGGTTAAAAACCACTTTCGCCTGAGAAGGGTTAGCAAACCGAAAAAGAAAAAAACCTTTGGTAAGGTTTTGCACACCATCAAGATGGACCCCATGAGGGGTCTAGCTATTTTTGACCCAATCTTTAAGAATACTTTCAGGAGGAGTACGACCCACAAAATATCTAATCAACGTATGCTTTTCTAACCATTCACAAGCAGAATCAAATTCCTATGGATTAAGAACAATATTAGGGTTACCTCGTGTTAGACCTTCAGGACGAACTTGCGGGGATGTTTGTTTAGAGGAGGCACCATGGCTATCCGAAGCTTCAACTCACGCACCAGCAGCAACTGCTGGGCCGAAGTTGGCCAGAGCCATACTAAAAGCTAACCCTAATGCAAAAAAGATCTCACAGTAAATGCGGTGTGACAGATGGATGGCCCAGAGCGGAAACACAGATAGGATGCCATATGCATGAAGCCCTAGCAATTTCTATTTAATTTGGAATTAGTTTATTTTAAATTATTATTAATAAATTAAAATTGTTTAAATTACTATGTTTAAATTAGTTTAGTTATTATTTTATATAGTTTAGTTATATGCATATATATATGTTAATTTTATTAATATTTATATATTTATGTATATATATTAAATTATATATATGGGTTATAAATAAATATGTTGTAATATATGATGTATATATGTTTAAATTATTTAAATGATTTTTCTTTTTAAATATGTTTTAAAATGGTAGAATAAACTAAAATATGGTTATATGTTTGAAATCATAATTTTATGGAATAAGTGTGTTGGAGAGATTTCATTATATGCAAGTTATTTGATTAGGGAAAAAGAGAGAAATGGTGTTGGATTAATATTAATACTTTTTAAAACATATTTTATTTTTGATGCAATTATAGCCAAAATTGGTAATTATTTTCTGGATGTATTTATATGTGGTTTTTATAAATAGATCCGAAGGAAAGATTAACATTTTTACCAATGTAGAATATTTAATTTTTATAGAAGAAATGAATTTGCCTGATTAGGAATCACAAATTTGTTTATTCCTACATTAACACCTTATTTAATTTAATGCTCTCTGAATATGAAGTTATTATTCCATGATGTGTCTAGAGTGTGTGATTAAATAAATTCATGTATTCTTTTATGTAGTCTTGATTTCGAGTATCTGTTGGGTTAGATGACCATAGGATTTAATCTAGAGGTTTTCGGGATTATACTTTTTGCATGGTGTTTTATGCAATGTCGTTAGTGTTTATATGATGATGTCATAGTCCTGATTTCCTATACCCAACCCAATTCTGTGATGATGTGCTTTATGATCTTATGAGTATACTGTGGATGTGTTTGTGGTTATCGAGAACCTATGTGCTCCTGAATGGGCAGGATGCGATTTGTGGTTATGTATACCTTCATGTCTTGATCTTGAACCTAGGTAGGGTTACTAAGTGTATAGTGGGGAAGTGGCTTGCAATGGGGGTTCAGGACCCTAAGCAGTTACTAGGTAAAGCCATTGGCAAGCTACTTAATAGGTGAAAATATGATACATTAAAGGGGTTTAAAATGAATTAATAATATGTTTGAGTCTCTACCCATGTCTTGAATGTTATTTCATGATAGAATGGAAGATGGGATCCGTGTCTTCATGAAAGGATCACCGAGACACATAGTGTCACTTGGAGGCCAGGGTCAAGAGGTACTACTAGGATTACCTTCAAGGCTAGACTTATGTGATGACACTTCCCTATATACAGCTTAGGTTATCCTACGTGTGTCAGTTACTTCTGGTGCTATTTAGTGTTCCTTGTTTTGGATTAGAGTGCTTCTAGGATCTTCCTTTGCATTGGAGTATAAGGTCATGCATACCTTGGTGTCTGCGTTCTTTTTGTATACCCCATGTGATGGGCCTGTTACTATCTCCTGAGCATGGTGGGAGTGGACCTTTGGTTCCACGTGGTCGGGTGGTATTGATTCTTATTACCATTGAGATTTTGACAGATTCTTCTTCATGCCTGGATGTTCCTTGTTGCAGTTTCATCTTCATAGTCTTTTGGAGACTTTCTCAGTTATTTGAGTTGTGTATTTATAACATATGTTTATATTGGTGATCATCCTTGGAGGATTCATTGTATTTCTTATTATGTATTATTACATACCCTGTGACTTGTGCAGTGGATGTTGATTAAGTAGTATACCTTATGGTATCAGTTGTATATGTAATCTTTATTATGAGATGTATAATATTGGTTTCAAATTTATGTAACCTTTATGTCAGTTCTTTATTATTGTAATCGTAAATTATTTTGTTTAAGTAATTCTACGTCAAGGAACCCTTGAGGAATGTTAATCATGTATGATTTGTACTTCATGTATGTCATTTACTTCATTGTGTTTCTTTCGCATTGCTATTAATATTGTTTGTAAACATTTGAAAAAAAAATTATTTCATAAACTTAGTGTCATGTTTAGGTTAATTTCTCCTGGGTTCCCTGGTGGGGCATTATAGTTATAGTTTCTTTACCTCGTTCTCAACCTATGCTTCCTTAGGCACCTAGGTTTCCATATTCCTTTAAGGAGTATGACTTATTTGAAAAATTATGTGCTACTCCCACTAAGATATATTTATGGGAATTGCTTCAAACTTCCCTGACATATCATGAGACATTGCAGAAGGATTTATCTACCCTTGCTACTTCGTCTCCTAACCAAGAGAATATTAATTCCTTTTTGGAGTGCATGCATACTATTCCTTCTGTACCACATATTGTGTTTACCGATGAGGATTTACCTTTTGCTGAGGTGCAGAATCAATATGATCCTCTTATGGTAGTTGTTTCTATTAATCAAAGTATCATTTGTAGAACATTAATTGGCAATGGATTTGGGATTAATTTTTGTAGCATGGATATTCTTAAGGAAATTAAGGATGATCTTACAACTATTCAACTTGATAATGTCCCTATTCATGGATTTGATAATATTGCAAAGAGAAATTTGGTCATTATTACGCTACCTGTTAAGGTTGGTCCATTTCTTCTCAATACACCTATTCATGTTATGCCTGGACCTCTCAATTATAACCTTCTTTTAGGAAGACCTTGGTTAGATACTATGCACGCAGTTCCTTCTACTCTTTATCCCAAGGTTAGGTTCATTTATAACAATATGGTGTATATGGTACATGCGGATGATGCACTGAATCCTTGCTTAAATGATAAATATGCTAAAGTTTTCGAACCTCTCCAACCAAGTAAAGAACCTAAAAGGTCACCTGAGATTAAACAAACTGAACCTCTATCTTCTTCTTTGACTGGAGATGATTGGGGAATGTTAGAATTTAATACATCTTTTATTGGAGAATATAAAGTTTCTGATTTGGAATTCATGAAACAACAAAGTGGGTTTGAAAAAATAGTTTTTACTCCTTCCCCACTTTCTGCAGAATTAAAAAGTAACTTTGTCGTTGCCTCGATTAAAGAAACATTTAAAACAATAAAAACTTGATTGCTAAGATATTGTGACATATGTGGATCCTTTGACTCAATCTGATATGGCTGATAGATATGGTTATGGTTATCATGTGCTCAAGAAATCAGGATTTAATGGGAAAGGATGTGGTAAATAGGAACAAGGTATAAAAGTAACTTTGGACAACAAAATTTATGAATATACATATCGATTGGGGTTCAATACATACAAACAACTATCGGCTTTTCCTCTCAATGTTAATTATATCCATGGTGGATATTTGAAGTTGGTTAACTCGGTCCTCCTCGACATGGATCAAAAACCTAACTTGGATTTTTTTTCCCGAAGATGAAGCCTTAGCGGATTTTTTTGGAGCTTATGAGGATCTACCTACATCTCATCATAAAATACAAAATCCCTATTGTCTAAATACAAAAGCTTATTTTGGAGAACATGATGAACATGATATTTCTCCTTTACCAATGGATTCTCTGATATAAAGTAATTTAATAATAACCGAGACTATTGAGGTTCAAGTGGATGCAAATGACTCTGAGAAGATGATAAAAATTGGGAAGTCTTTGAATCAAGATGAACGTGATCAGTTGGTTTCCCTTTTACTTGAATTTAATGATATTTTTTCTTGGAGATATTTGGATATGTCTAGTATAGATTCAAAGATTAATACTCACAATATTTTTCTCAAACCAAATGCTAAACCAATGAAGCAGAAAATCCCAAAGATGAATCCAGGAATTGCCTTATTAGTTAAGGCTGAAATTGAAAAATTAATGGATGTTGTATTCATCCACTCTATTGATTAATCAAATTAGATTTTAAGCATTGTGGCCATTTCAAAAGGGGAAAATAGGATAATAATGTGTACTGACTTTTAAGATTTAAATAAGGCATCCTAAAAAGATGATTTCTCATTACCTAATATTGATATGATTGTGGATTCAAAAATGGGTCATTCTCTATTATCTTTCATGGATGGATTTTTGGTCTATTATTAAATCATTATTCCTACTAAAGATAAACTTAAGACTGCACTTATAACATCTTGGGGAACATTTTGTTGGGTCATTATGCCTTTTGAATTAAAAAATGTGGGAGCAATTTATCAGTGAGCCATGACTTTGATTTTTCAAGATTACATTCATAAGATTCTTGAGGATTATGTGGATGATATCTTGGAAAAATCTATACAAAGAGGAGGTCATGTTGGTATTTTATGAAAAATATTTTGAAAGGATTAGAAGTTACAATATGAGATTGAATCTTAAGAAATATGCCTTTGGAGTTGCTTCCGGTAAATTATTGGGGTTTATAATATCTAAGTGAGGCATAGAGGTAGATAATGAAAAGATTGATGCTATTGTTAATATTCATCCTAAGAACATTTTTGAGTTACGAAGTTTACAAGGAAAAATTCAAGCTATTCATCGCTTTGTTTCCAACATAGCTGACAAAATTATTCCTTTTACTTCCTTTCTTAGAAAGGATACCACTTTCTCTTGAAATGAGGAATGTAAAAAATCCTTTGAGAAATTTAATTAGTATCTCGTCAATTCTCCTATTTTGTATCCTGCTCAATTTGATAAACCAATTTATCCGTATACTTCAGCCACTTCAAATGTGGTGAGTTTTTGGTTGGCTCAGCATGATAATGAATGTAAGGAAAGACCTGCGTACTACATTAGTCAAATTTTACTTGATTACAAAAAAGGATATACAAATTTGGAAAAAAAATGCTTAGCTTTGGTTTATGCTTGTCAGAAACTCATGCATTATCCATTAAGTGTTGAAGTCAATGTGATTGTTAAATTTGATCCTTTGAAACATCTTTTCTCAAAGACTGATCTCTCTAGCCATCTTGCAAACTGGGTGATGTTACTTATGGAATTTTATCTTAATTTCATTTCTCAAAATTCAATTAAAGAACAAGATTTAACAGATTATTTGGCTGAAGCTCCTTGTCCTCATTCTGATACATGCTTTACTTCAATAGAATTCCCCAATGAAAACATTCTAGCTATTAAACATGATGATGTTTCAAATTATATTTTGACGAATCTAGATGTAAGACATGTTCTGGTATTTGAATTATCTTGATTCCTCCTATGAAAAAACCAATCCCTATGTCATATAAATTGACTTTTCCTTTTACTAACAATATTGTGGAGTATGAAGCTCTTATAGCTGGCTTACAATTAAATTCATCCCTTAACATTAAAAACTTGGAAATTTATGGATATTCACAATTGATTTTGGAATAGATTAAAGGATGTTATTAGACTAAGAATGATAAAATGACACAATATATAGATTTGGCTATTGATGTTCTTTAACAATTCTCTTCTTATACAATTCAAACTTTACCTAGGAACGATAATCGACATGTGGATGACATGACAAGAACATCTTCTTTAGTTTTTCTTGAGAATAATTATGAAGACTTTCAATTTACTATACATACTCTTAAAATCCCTGCAATTTCCAATAAGGTTACCTTTGATTGCTTGACTTTGCGTTTGGATGAATGGTATTCTCATATCTTTCATTTTTTTAAAGATGGTACTTTTCTTGAATCATCAAAAAGGAACATGTGTAATCATATTAGGAAGCTTGCAACACGTTATATCATTTTAGGAGATACACTTTACAAACCCTCTTATGATGGTTTTCTATTAAGATGTCTTGATAGAACTGAAATTCAAATAGCTTTGGAAGAAGCTCATTCTGGTTCTTGTGGGGGACATTTTGGTGGAAAATATTTAGTTAATAAACTTCCTAGAATGAGATATTATTGGAAAACAAGGGAACAATATTATTTCATGTTTGTTAAAAAGTTTCCTCAATGTCAACAACATAGTAGTTTTATTCATGCTCCTACTCGTGAGCTTTGTAATCAAGTTGCTTCATGGCCTTTTAGTATTTGGGGTTTTGATCTTATTGGAAAAATCTCACTGACTTCTTCTCAAAGACATACGTACATCCTAACAGCTAAAGATTACTTTACGAAGTGGGTGGAAGTTGTCCCTCTCCATTCAACTACTTCAAATGCTATTTTTGATTTCATTCTTAACAAAATTATAACCCAATTTTGTATTCCTTCGAGGATAGTTTCAGAGAATGGTACCTCTTTCAAGAATAAAGAAGTCATGAAATTCTTGTAGAAATATCAAATTTAGCATAGATTTTTGACTCCCTATTATCCTTAATCTAATTGTCAAGCTGAAGCATCAAATAAAGTCTTTGAACAAATTCTAAGGAAAATAGTTAATAAGCATGCGAAAGATTGGCATACCCAACTTACCTATGCTTTATGGGCTTATAGGAATATTGTTCATACTGCCACAAGTTCTTCTTATAATCTTGTCTATGGTACTAATACTATTATGCCTTGGGAATTGGAAATAACTTCTTTACATGTTTCATTTCATGGGATAATTGAAAAAGATAGGTTTGGAGAACAATGATTACAAGAATTAGAAATGTTGGATGAACAACAGACAAATTCTTCAGAACATATAAAGGCTTATCATAAATCACTTTAGAAGAAGTATAATCATAGGTAATTGAATGATCATTCTCTATGGTTGATTTAGTGTTATATGAGAATCAAAGAAATGTGAATGCTTTACCATCTGAAAAAGGAAAGTTTAGCCCTAATTGGCGTGGAGTTTTTGTTGTAATTGAGGACTTTCATTCAGGTGCTTATAAAATTTCTGATATGGATGGTGTGCCTTTATAGGTACCAATCAATATTATGCATCTAAAAAATTATTATCCCTAGTATATCATTCTTTCCTTGTGTATTTATGTATTCCTTATAAAATAGTTATGTTTGTTTTATAGGTTATGTGATTGTAGAAAATTACATTTGAATACAGTTTTACATGTTCTTTCTTTTTGTTAAGTTTTATGTTATTGGTGAAAATATACTAATCAGTCATAGAACTAACTAGCAAAGAGATTTTTTCATCTATATATAATTTTTTTGAGTTTGATACATAATTGGCACAATGCCCAATCTATCACTCTCTCTATCCCTATGCTCTAGTGGTCGGTGGCTTCCAAATTTCTCTGATCTATGATGTGCAGATGAACATCTTTGTACAGTATTCTGCGAGTGGCTCCTTGATATGCTAAGCTCATATACACTATCCTATGATCTTCGAGGTCAGCCATCCTCTCTCTCTCTCTCTCTCTCTCTCTCTTAGCTCTTGCTAGACACAGACAAAAATGTATGCATGCCTACTAGGATTTCTATGGCCAATGGGGAACTCTCACTCTCTCGCTCATAGTCGGTAGGACAAGCATGTATCCTTTAGGACCTTGGATATGAAGCTCCTCCACTCTACTACGCTGGCTGCAAAGTTAAAAATATATTTATATTTTAGTACTTTTTCTTCAAAAATTAAGTTAAATATATTTAAATAAAATACATTTTTTATACCTGGATCTCCCTCCTAGGTATAACTAAAGTTTCTGGATGGTGGGGAAATAGAGTGACTACTCTCTCCATACACACTATGTCTAGGTCTCAGAGGTGTTGTCTTTGTATGGGTGCATGAAGGTCATTGTGATCTTAGTGGTGTAGCATGAAAAATATGCTCATCCGCACTAGTAGTATTAGTTGGGGGCATCCTTTATGCTCTATCCTCTACTCTTTCATCCTCCATGGGATCTCCCACAGAGGTGGGCTCCTCCTTGTTTGTGCGATCTTCCTCCTCTTCTGGTACGCTAGTATCTCAGTGTGTCTTCTCTTAAAGGCTTAGATCACATATGGGAAAGTCATCAGGGAAGATGGGGTGGGTTCCCTTTAGAATATAATTTATGATATATTCCTTGCTGATGCTTGAATGGGCCACATCAGGGGCTACCTCTATATCCCCTCTCTCATTTGTATTTTTGTTTATGATGTCAACTTCTGATGGTCGACGTATAGCGCCAAGTCTCTAATAGTATCTCATTGGATGTGTGTACTAAGGTACAATGCTAGAGACCCCCTATATAAGACCAAACTATCTCATCACTCTTTCATAGTAGTACGACATTACTATGTGACTAGAATGTCTCTCTAGCCGATTGTGTTGTTCTGAGTATCTCATCTGATGTTGTGTATCTGGCCACTCTTTCATGCAATAGTATGGTATCCATATGACATCTATACCTGGTACACAATCTAGACATACCCTCCAATAGAGGATATCTCTAGGCTGCCATAAATCTCCTAGTGGATAAGAAAAGGCTCTAGGTGTTCCCAAATTTACCATCACAAGAACACCCTGTGGTTTTGTACATGTGAAATGCTTGAACAACCAAATCTGTAATAGTGTGCATATCGTAAGACTCTCTCGCTAATATATCACCAACTGACATAACTTATTGTATAGATGGGCTAGCATGCTATGGCTGCTTTGCTAAACAATTTTCTTAGAAAACCATAGCATTAGACTACTTATTTAAGGATTGGACACCCTAAATAGTTCCTAATTAGATCATTTAGTATCATTTAATTATCGACCAGGGACATAAACTTGGAATGACATTTACAAAGTATATTCTTCAAACTCCATTGATTCTCATAGCTAAACCTATGAACTTGAAATGCATTAAGCTTCAAGAAATTGATGCTAATTCAAATAAATGCTCTTACTCTAGGAAAATATTAATTATAGATAAAAACTAGTCTACCCACCTATGCTACAGGAACAATCTACTAGTTATGTTACTAGTGGCTGCAGGAACAATAGAGTTCTATTTACTTCTCTAAAATATTGAAATGAATTCTACTCTAACAAGTGAATTCACTCACCAAGTGGGCCCCCTTGGATGAGTAAATAGAAACACAATTAAGATATAAGAATTGAACTCAACCTATGCATTCTATTCATTCATGGAAAATACACTGGATAAACAGTATAACAATTGTATCAACTTCTATTTAGAAATAAATACTAACTCAACTAACTCCAAAGAGTTATAATAGTCATCTTATTTAAAGGAAATCTACAACTACTGCCTAAATCTAAGATCACTCATTAATGAGGATCATTACAAATTCATAATGCTTCATAATAGAAATATTAGCCATAGAGAATTAGTCTTCCCAGAATATAGTACATGGTGCCTCTAGAGCCACACACTATCTTTAATAGGAAACTGAATTGACCTATTCTTCCAGCAAAGATCTTGTAGCGACACCTTAACTTTCTTCAACCGCTTTCTCAAACTCTTCATCATGATAGCGTCTTTGTAGCAATGGTTATCCTTTGGCTTCTTCAGCATCATGATGTTGAGCTTTAATTCACCATGGCTAATCCCTGCCACATAGTCAATGCACACAAAACCTCCAAGACATACATATTTTCATCATTAATATCAGTAAAGAAGTGTTAGATTCCAATTAATACTCTTGCAATGCACATGGCTATAGGAAGGAAACTATCGACAAACATACCAGAGGAAATAGGATCATTCATTAGCATATAACTATTGCATATTATCAATTTATCCATAAGTTCCAAGCAAATATACTATGTTCCCTTTTCATCCATTGTACTCTTTATGTTATTACATATACAAAATATACATATAAAACTATAAGTTTAAGTATCAGTTTCTATAAGTAAACAACTGGAAAGAAAATAAAAAGCATTTGAAAAGATGGCCTTTAAGGAGGCCAATCATTCCCTCCAACTACCCTATTACTGGTCTCCAGGAATCAATAAGTTGCATATCCTAACTCGGAGCCTTAGGTCACTGGTAATCTTTTCTCCTGACTCATCAATAATATGGTTTAAATACCTATAATTTTTGCAAAGTCTTTCCCACCTCTGCACTTCTTTAGCCATGCCATGCTTTTATGAACTTTCATTTACTACTAACAGGGGCTACAGGAGAATAGGCAGTTGGAACCTTAATGGAATCCAATAATTACATAGTGTTCTGCCCAACATTATATACCATGGAACTTGACGAGTGGAAAGAGTTAAGTTCTATGGAGAATGAGGTTCACAAACCTTCAGATCATGTGACATCCTCACCCATATATGCTTGGAAGACAAGATTGCAGCCTCAATAGTCTATGAAAAATGTAGTTCCTAGTCTGTATATGCTTGCTCCCTAACTCAATGGACCTTGATGGGTCCACTTGGGTTGTTAGTGACAAAGAGCTAGTCAAGAGAAGTTCATCTAGAATGTTGAACTTCAGGCCACATCAAAAAAGGTCTATCAATTTCACTATTTTTATATGGCAAGGCCTGATGTTCCTTGTTTATCTAATTTTGCATCGAATACATCACTACTCTTAACTAAACATCTCCCTCATACAATAATGAATTCTTGTCCCTATCATCAAGTACAACAAGATTATGTAAATAAAATTCACATAACAAATTTTTATAGCCATGGGAGCTGACTGGAATGCATCATAGAATAATGAGGTGTTGAGACAGAAGGATTCAGTCCCTCTACAATCCTGGTTAATTTAAAATTAACAAACTATTCCTTGAGTAATAGTGCATATAAAGGAGATGGCGACCTACATTCCATTGCTTTAGGAATCATCTTAGTAATCTTCTTAACCCATCTTTCCAATACTGCAATCTGATATTCTTTTTGATCTAATTAATGAGCTTTCTCATCAATGGTTCTTTTTCAATTTTTCTTTTTCTAACTTCCATTGTGATCTTTCCCATAAAAAAATTTGGTGCAAGCTCAACCCTGTTGTTAAGTGTGTAGATAAGTCTAGAGGTGGCATGAGTTCCTGGTTAAGGATATCAAGCCATCCAGCCGCAGGATGAGGAGTGTTTACTGCCTCAGTTTCGGTGGAAGTTTCCCCTTTCCATGCAACAAGAGTATTTATTTCCTTATCATTCTGACAGGATTCAACGGCTTTAGCAAGTGCATCTAACCCATCCTTGATTACTTGTTATAGCATCATTTCAACAATATCCTCATTAGTTGATGAGAATTCATCATTAGGTAGGTTGTTTAAATTATCAACATTACATTGCCCCACAGATCCATCAGAAAATTCATCCGCCTCCTAAAAAATTCTATCACTATCTATGAAGATGCAATAAATATTGGGTTCTACAGTTGCTTCTAGAATTGTATGGTGGGAAATGGTGTCACTTTCCATACTTTTTTCAACCTTTGCATCAGAAGAGGACTTATCTACAGAATTGGATGACTCTATATTCACAAATTGAATAGGAGACTTGTCATCTCTGCTAGTGTTGGCAGGAAGTATTGCACTCTTCCTAGCAGGGGTTTGGTAAGAACAAAGAGGATCTTTGTGTTTCCTCCTACTGGTGAACACCTCCTACGTATTTACTACAGGAGGTTCTTCTGGCATCAATTCCTCAAAAGAGGGAAAAGCTTCATCAACTTTGTTATTAATGTTATCACCCTGTGGTTGTTGTTGTGAAATTAATTCCTCTTATCCTAGGGTTTTACCATTGTCTTTTTCTGAGGTAGACCTAGCTGTCATGGAAGGTGGGGTATCATTATTCACCTTGTTTTTTCCTTTCTTCCTAATAGGAATAAGAGTACTACTATTGTAATCTCTTTCCTTAAATGGGTTAGGTTTAGAGGAAGAGGATTTAGGAACAAACTCTGTTTGTTGAACTACCTTGCAAAACCCCATTGTTGTGTTAACCCTTCTTCCTATACCCTGGCCTCTAGGTCCGACCACTCTAGGAACCACTTCATTCATTACTTAAAATTCATCCAATGTCCCAATCGATTTCTTATTTAACTCCCTTTCTAAAATTTATTTTATTAAAAAATGATGGGAAACAGATTGAACTTTCCCTGATTGAACTAGATAACCTTTCTTTTTCACAATGTTAAATAAAAAGCTAGGTAGATTTACCAGTCTATCATCATGGCGAAGGGCGCTCAAGATGTTGAAATGCAGCCTGTGGAGATATTTTTAATGACCTTCATAGGTGAAGTATGATATGTTGAATGTAGATGGCTTCATGTAGTCCATGGGAAATGATACCCTTAAGGTACCCTGCTTCTTGTCAATGTCTAGCCGTAGATCACCATGCAAGGTGAACTGTGCCCTAGCTGAGCGTAAATCAATATCTATGGACCATTTTTCTCCTTCATGATGCATTCTTGTTACTTTTTCCACAAAATCCTCTTTGAAAAAAATTTGTAACCCCTTTACCACTACAAACCCATTATCTAGAGTGTTCAGAACTTGTAGAGCAATTTCTTCATTAAATCCATTAAGGCTGAGATAGTAATCCAGCCATCCTCTCCTTCGTAATTTATCACAGTTGGCTATTTCTCCAAGTATAAATCCATGGTCTGTCGGCTCATTCCTCTAAAGGTCTCCTCCCATTACTATTAACAAAATTTTTTGCACTGAAGCTAAAAAAAATGGAAATCGCAACGGACTCAAGGTAATGTAGATGAGAAAATAGGAGTACAGAACATCGTTTACTTCCAAGTTGGAAGTAATTAAAAGAGAATGATATTTCATAAATACTTTTTCGCATGTTAAGGCCTGTCACCCTAAACACGTCATGAAAATATCATCATTAATTGAACTTAGGCTTTTAAAACTTTTAATTACTTTCACATCAAATCATAATGACATAATCATTGGGTGACAGATGGCTTCACACCTGATGGCGGTCATTTAAAAAAAAAAAACAAAAAAAAAATTTCAATCCTTCACATGCTCATTTTGAAATTTGCAAACAAATATTAAATAATCCGTCGCCCAACTAAGTTTAAGGCACGGGTCCCGCCAGGCCATTGCGTGCAAGAGTAGAAAAAAGAAAAAAAAGAACACTAAATTCTAATAAAAATGAATAAAATAATGTACAAACGAAGGTATGTGTTACTAACTTGTGGAGTGTTGTAGGAAGAGTTTTTTGTTATGCAACATGTACTAATGGAGTCATGCAATGGTATGGAAGAACATGGTAGAAAGAGGAGGTGAGGTGGATTTTATTATGGAGAAATTATTACACTGGGAGTGAAATGTTTATTATGGAATCATTAATAAAAATCAAGGATTAGTGGAAACCTAGGTGGAAGACATAGATGTTGCTGCTACTGCAGGAGTACTTCTGTCATCGGTGTGCCAGAACTGTTGTAGGAAGTCTTCTCAACTTGTGGGCTTGTGGTATATCTTGAGGCGATGCCCATTCACAAGAAGTTTGAATTGCATAGGATCAATGGTGGAAAGTTGAACTGCTCCATTATAAAAAAATGATATTATTTCATAAGGGCCTAGAAATTGAGTCTAAAATTTGCCTGGGGTATTCTGATAGCGTTAATCATAGAGTAGGGCCCAATCACTAATGGAAAATTTCTTTTCCTTGATGAATTTTTTGTGCCACTTCTTTTGTTGCTTCTGAATCAATTATGTGTTATGAAGTACAGACTTCTGATACACATCTAGACCATTAAGCTATAGGAGCCTATCTTCTTATGGCTTGGTAAGGTTAATGTCTCATTCCAATGGCATCCTAAGAGTTTTGTGCTCAAACTTAATAGCCATAGATGCAGATTTTCCATAAACCAGTTAAAAAGGAGTAAAACTAGTTGTTATTTTCCAAGTTGTTCGGTAAGCCCAAATGGCTTCAGGAAGACAGGTAGCCCAGTCCTTCTTGTGAACAGAAAATATTTTAGTCAAGATTGACTCAATCTCCTAATTTTTTATTTCAACTTGCCTATTCACTTGACGATGGTATGGTGAAGATTTACCATGCCTTACTGTGTAATCATGCATCAAATCAACAATAAGATTAGAAGTAAATTGTGCACCTTGGTTTATTACTATCTCACAAGGTACACCAATCTTGGTAATGATATATTCATAAAGAAATTTTGCTACCTTATGATCTCTACCATGCCTCATTACTTTGGCTTCTACCTATTTATTTGCATAATCAGTGCATAATAAGATATATGACTTACCGTGAGAAGATGACTCTATAGGTCCCATGAAATCAATATCCCATTTGTCAAATGGTGTTACCACCACCTGAGGCTAAAGAGGCTTTTCGTATGACTTGGTTAGGTTCCCCATACACTGTCATCGGTCATAGTGCCTGGCATGTTTAGCGACATCTTTATGTAGGATAGGCGAATAGTAATATGTTGTCAATATATTGTATGTTGTCCTCTTCCTTGCAAAGTGGCCACCACACATCTCATCATGACATGCCTAAAGGATGTCATAAGTCTCATCTTCATGAATGCATCTTCGGGTGACTTGGTCAGGCCCTTAGTAAAACATAAATCCTTGTATCCATGAGAAATTGAAGCTTTTCTCAACCGGAAGTCTACGCTCTCTTGGGGAGAAATTAGGTGGTGTCCTTCCTATAGCAAGGTAGTTTGCAATATCAACATACCATGGGTTGTAAGTGTTAATAGAGAAGAGGTGCTCATGAGGGAAGTTGTCATCAATTGTTGTAGGATCATGTGGAACTTGTAATGTAGATAAGAAATCAACCACCACATTAGCCTTGCCTGGTTTATCAATGATTATTACATCAAACTCCTGCATGAGGAGTAACCATCTTGCTAACCTACCTGATATGGCAGGTTTGTTTATTAAGTACTTGATTGCAGAATGGTCATTGTTTACAAAAACTTCATAACCTATAATGTAATGTCTAAATTTATTAAGTGTATAGATTACTGCTAGTAATTCATTTTCAATAACAATATAGTTCATTTAATCACCTTGCAGATTTTTACTAATATAATATATAGCATGCTAAATTTTACCTTCATTTTGTCCTATCTTTTCTCCAATGGCATAGTTCGATGCATCTGTATGAATATGAAAATGTAGCTTCCAATCAGGTCCTCTAAGAATAGGTGTTTGGGTTAAAACATCTTTCAACTGGTGAAATGACAGTTCATAGTCAGTTGTCCTTTCAAATTCAACTTCTTTCTTCAATAGGGTATACAATGGGGTTGTAAGTTGGTTGAATTCTTTAATGAATCACCTGTAGTATCTAGCATGACCAAGAAAACTCTAGACATCCTTTTTCTTGACTAGAGTTGAAAGTGTAGTAATGATTCTAATCTTTGTACAGGATCAACCTAGATACCAAAGGATGAGAGGTAATGCCCTAAGACAACTCCCTCTTCTATCATCATGTAGCACTTTTCACTGTTAAGGGAGAGGTTGTATTCCTGACATCTTTTAAGAACATTCTCCAAGTTAGCATGAGCCTCGTCAAATGTAGTTCCATATGCAGTGAAGTCATCCATGTATATCTAAACATAGGAAGTAGAAATGTAAGAGAAGATACTGATTACCGCCCGCTGAAAATTAGCAGGTGCATTAAAAAATCCAAATGACAAGACAGAATAAGAAAATGTTCCCCATGGACAGGTGAACGTTGTCTTATCTTGATTTTTAGGTGCTATCTACATTTGGTTGTAGCCACTGAACCCATCCAAAAATGAAAAATATGTGTTACCAGCAAGGTTGTCAAGTACTTGGTCAATGAAAGGTAATGGAAAGTGGTCTTTCTTAGTGGCTTTGTTGAGCTCCCTATAGTCCACACAAAATCTCTATTTTCCCCCCTTTTTTGGAACAATAACTAAAGGAGAGACCCACTGGCTATAAGAAATGGGATAAATAAAGCCAACTTTAAGAAGTTTTTGTAGCTTAGTCTTTGATATATCTCTTAGAGAAGGGTTGATTCTCCTCTAGACTTTTCTAATTGGTCTGTATTCTCAGCTAATATAAAACTTATGGGTACAAAGCTTTTGGTATAACCCCTTCATATCAATATAGTCCTATGAAAAGGCTTGTTGTATGTCTTTCAATAATTGGATAAGACTGGCCATCTGAGACTTGGGGAGGGTCTTTTTGGCATTCAACTCCTTTCCTAAGGCTATCTCTACTCTTTTAACTTTATCCGGCATCATAAATTCTGCAAACGAGGGTGACTTAATCTCATGTGGTAATAAGGTGTGAAGATAATCAAGTGCTGTAAGAAGCTTAGGTGGGTTCTTTTTGGGTAATATAGTTTGGAGGGAACACTTAGGGTCATGACAAGAGGATGCATCAGAGCCATACTAGATGGTAATAATTACCACTAGTATGTCATCTTCCTCTTGTGATACCATAAATGGATCTCTGCCAATAACCATGAGCTGCTATACATAATTTGCCTCTATGGTAGCATCACGTAGGTTTGGCCAGACAACTTGGTCTAGGTTAGGTTGAGGCTTGGCTGGAGAGTACATCGTTAATTTCTTGGTATGGATCCCATCTGATATTATCATTTTTCTCGAGAGACATGCAATGCAAGCATCTGTTGTGGCTAGCCAAGGCCTTCCTAAGATTAATGGATATCCTCCTAGTGTGGCTTTTGGGGACATGATTATAAAATATGAGGGGTAATCCAAGGAATAAAGTGTGAAAACAATGTCCTCTACCATACCATTTGGTTTCATTGTGGAATTATCAGCTAACTCAAGTATTAAAGTAGGTGTTTGCCTTAAACCAATGATCCTGAGTCTTAACAAAAATTCCATAGTCATCACATTGATGGATGCCCCTAAATCAATCAAAACATTTTGTATTTGGATATCATTAATATGAATGGTAAGCACTGGGCTACCTAGATCAGAGTATTTGGGCATTAATACTTTACCAAGCATGATATCAGAGAGCTTCCTAAGAACATGAATAGTGTTAGGATCTTTCGTCTCCCTACCAGGGTGCTTGATATAGGATTCCTTGATTTATTTATTATAGATGGGGATTTCTTTGAGGGCATATAACATAGATATTTGAATACTCATTTACTTGAGTTTGTCAATCAAATCAAATGTAATGGGGCTTTGTTTGAAGGGTTTTGTTTGAGAAAATCTCTCCAGATAAGGTGGATTTTTCAAAACTTTAGTAGATTGCGGAACAAGTGGAGCAACAGTGGGTTGATTCTCAGTTACTTCCTTGGCATCATAAAATTCAATTATTATAGGTTCCTTAGGTGTAGGAAATGTTGTTCCTGATCTTAAGTGAAAATCATTCACTTGCAGGTAGTAAGCTTGCTACTTTTTTTTAGGATTTGGAGTTGGTTGCACAGACAGTCATGTTCATTTCTAAGGATTACTATTGGTTGTAGGAGGCAGAGGTATAATATCTTATTGCTGAGGTGGAGGCATAATGGCTTGTTGTTGGTTAGGCTAATTGGGACCCCACTGAGGTTGTTGTTGCCAGTTACCATGTGGTTGCCATTGGTTATTCTGATGTGGCTATTGATATTGGTTAAATTGTTGCTGGTATGGGTTAGATGGAGGTTGTTACTGATAGTTTTGGTTATACTATGGTTGTTGGTTAGACTAGTTATAATTCCAATTCTATCCTTGAGGGCCAGAATTATGAGGGTTATGGTTTTTCCATTGACTACTAGTATTATAAAAAAATTTATTTTAGGGGATCTTGAGGCATACCTAGTCATTGAGCCCATATTCACCTCTAAGAAATGTAGAAAACCTTTCCATAATCCTCATATATAGCTTTAAACTCGATGGGTATTGAGGTAGTGTCCACAGACACAACTATTTTGCATTTACAATTTCTTTTCTTCTCTCTCCAGTGGGAGTAGAATTCAGCCAACATAACATCTACATCCTCCTTTCTTCATGCTTGCATGCTATCCAACTGAGTAGCAACGTCGTTGATGATGTATTTCTTAAAGTCAGACAAAATATTGGACAACTCCAACTTGGATACTCCCAAACCATTGGATTTATGAGGCAAGTCTCTTATTCCTCTACCTTTCTTCACAGTAGCCCTTGAATAGTTCAGCCATATGTTCTTTATATCAAACCAGTTCTTTGGAGTTATGTCTCCACCAGCCATTAGATCCAAAGCTTCTATACACCCACCATTTACACCTTTTAGAAAAAAGATGCTTTTGGGACTCTTTGGTCAACTGATGTTGGGTATTCCGATACAGGTTGAACATAAACATTGAGACATAGTCCTCCAAGGTTTCATCCTCCTTTTGAGACATTTTGAAAATGTCATCCCCTTTTAATCTTGACCCCTACAGTATTCCTTATATTTGAAAAGAAACATGTTTCTCATGGCATCCCAATTTTCTATAGCATTAGCTCCTAGCCCCATGAATCACCTTAGAGCCACCTCCTTAAGAGTAGATGGAAACAACTTCAGCTTATGGGAATCACTGGTGTAATCATAGCTCCTATAGGAGTTATCAAACTTTGAAATAAAAGTATCAGGTTCTTCAGTGATGAGGCTATAAAATTTTGGGAGTACGGAGGCAGGTATGTTCTTTAGATTATGATTAACATGCTGAGGAGGAATGGGGAAAGGAAAGGTAGGCTGAGCCATCCTTGGGGGAGGACTTGTTGGTTGTGTTTGATAGATAACAAGGGCTAAAGGGTTTTCTTGATACCCAGGTTTATCAAATAGGTCATTCAAATGTAGTGACCCTTCAGAGGATGATGACGAAAATATTGCTCCTTGGGCATCAACGAATGGATTTTTGAATGGGGTTTCTTCTTCACTCTCAACTCGGGATTCTTCTAGCTTAGGATTAAAAATATCAAATGTTTCTACCTGGTGATTGTGAGGAAGGAATCTCCCATGAGGGTCTCCTTTTCTATGCATAAAATGAATACTTGAAACTCAGACCTAAATTATGAAAACTAGAAACATGAACATCAATGTAAGTTTGAGCTAACACCATCCTTTTAAATGGCACCAAAAATTCTTGGCTAAACAATTGTCTTAGAAACCCATAGCATTAGACTTCTTATTTTGGGTTTGGACACCCTAAATGGTTTCTAATTGGAACATTCAATCTCATTTAATTATTGACCAGGGACGTAAACTTGGAATGACATTTTGAAAGTATATGCTTCAAATTCCATTGATTCTCATAGCTAAACCTATGAAATTGAAATGTATTAACCTTCAGGAAATCTATGATAATTCAAATAAATTTTCTTACTCTAGGAAAACAGTAATTACAATTAGGAACTGCTCTACCTGCCTATGCTGCAAGAATAATCTACTAGTTCTGTTACTAGTGGCTCTAGGAATAGCAGAGTTCTATTTACTTCTCTAAAACATGGAAATGAATTCTACTCTAACATAGGAATTCACTCACCAAGTGGGACCCCTTGAATGATTGAACATAAACATAATTCATATATCAAAATTAAAGTCAACCTGTGCATTCTATTCATTCATGGAAAATACACCGGAGAAAGAGTATAACAATAGTATCAACTTCTATTCAGAAATAACTACTAACTCGACTAACTCCAAAGATTTATAATAGTCATCTTATTTAAAGGAAATCTACAACTACTCCCTAAACATAAGATAACTCTAGTTATGAGGATCATTACAGATTCATAATGCTTCATAATAGAAATATCAGCCATAGAGAATTAGTCTTCCGAGAATATAGTACATGGTGCCTCTAAATCCGTGCACTTTCTTTAATAGGAAACTGAATTGACCCATTCTTCCCATGAATATCTTTTAGTGATTCCATAACTTTCTTCAACTACTTGCTTGACCTCTTCAACATGATGTGTCTTTGTACCAATGTATGTCCTTTCAATTTTTTAGCATCACGATGCTGAGCTTTAATTCACCACAACTGACTCCTGCCACATAATCAATGCACACACAACCTCCAAGACATACATATTTTCATCATTAATATCAGGAAAGAAGTGTTAGATCTGAATTAATACACTTGCAATGCACATGGCTACAGGAAGGATTTTCCTCTCTTACTTTAGCTGAATTTTCCGAATAGGTTCCCCATATCTCCTCAGATGTATCTATCTCAGATAGTAGGACATGTTCAACTTGCATAGTAAACACCTCATAACTTACCTCATATCCCATATGATAATACCATTTCTTCTTTGGTATAACTACCTCAAAGAAGACACAATTGGTTTCAACCATGAAACAAATTGTATCCTTTTACTTCTCATCTAAATCTTCAAGTATCTTGTATCTTCCATTCATCTGCCACTCAAGAATCTTAATCATACCAAACTCATCATAAACCCATATGTTGTTCTATCTTTTGTAACTATCATAAATCTATATTCCAGTAGGTATAACTTTTCTCCAACCATTAGGGTGCATGGATTGAATTTTGTGCTCAATGTATAAGTACATATGCATCAATAGTGAACGAAATATGAAGGTCTTCAATCTGTCTTTCTTTATCAATTTCACATTCTCCAAAAATTATTGTGCTAACATTTTGTATGGATTGTATTTAGTATTCTCTTTCACCATTCTCTATACCATCATGATAACTCCTATAGATACTGAACTAGGTCTACTACTATAGTAGAATTTGTAACAAAGTATCATAGCAATCAATTTTACATCCTGTTGCACAATGTCACTTACTGACATAACTCACCTACCCCATTTCGAGTGTCTTAGGGTTTCAACTTGCTTCTTAACATGTTTCTCTACTACAAGAATGATTCCAGTATTTGTGTGCATAAATGTTGTCACACTTCTATGAATCATTCCATTCAAGGTTGCTCAAGAATGAGGCCTCAAATATCGATCCATAGTTCTCTAGTCATGGATGTGTAAAAATGTAAAATCAAGGCCCTTAGATTGACCTAGTTGTGTCTATTGCAAATACACCATGAAACGAAAGATTCAAATGCATAAAAATGAAATCTATTCTATATGATAACAATGCATATTAGTCTATGAAAGGAAATATGAATGCAAATCTAATCTATGGAAATAAACATGATTGTAATCTATATGAGGAGCCATGAATGCGAGAATAAAGAAAATAAGAAGAGAGCTTGAGTGCTCAAATTATCGTCCGAAATTGCTCTCCAAACCTACAGCATAACAATATTATGAAAACCTAATATGAAAATGAGAAGGATAGGTCTCCTTTTAAAGAAAAGTGAATGATTGAGATTAAGAGGCAAAATTCAAAGGCTTTGATTAAGAGGCAAAAACCCACCACTTAGAAAGATGTGAGGAAAAAGGGATTTTATTTACTTTTTCATTTAATTTATTTCCTTTTTCAACAAATAAAGTGCTTTAAGTGGGGATTTTTATTTATATAATTAAAAGAGGGGTTTTCTTTCAACTAAATAAATTAGAAGAATTTTATTGAATTAAATAGGGGAAATTGAATTTAATTAAACAAGAGGAATTTTATTTAATTAAAAGGGAGGTTAAATCTTTTAATTAAATAAGAAGAATTTTATTTAATTAAAAGGGAGATTAAATTTTTTAATTAGATAAAAATGATCAAACCTTAGGAAATATTTAAATAATTAAATAATTGAATTAATTACAATTTGATCAAGAAAATTGATTTGAATTGAAAATATTCCAAAGCATTGATTCAAAAATTTGATAAATTGATAAAATGAGAAATGGGGCCCATAGTCTAGGCGACAATTTTAGGGTGCATACATTTGCCCCTCTTTGACAAATGTGTGATCAACATGGGAACACATGTAGTCAAAGAATGCAGTTCTAGTGTGAGGTCAAAATGGGATCACAAAACAACCCATATGTGTGGTCAAAACGGGAACACATCAGGACAAAAATAAACACAAATGAAAAAGACAAAGTCAACACCAAAATAAGTAATTGACATGTCAGAGATAAGAGTCTCAAGTAAGACTGATATAATTGATAAAGCTGAATCAAAGATTGAATTTTGATAGGTACTGCCCCCTCGTGATCAAAATTGAAATGAGATAAAGGAGAAACAACAAATTGATAATTTTTGATCAAATCAAACTAAAGATAAGGTTCTTGATGTAAGATGAAAGATATAAAGATCACAGGACCAAGGTACATCAAGCACGAAGGATTATGCCCCAAGGTTGAATTAGAAGAGAAGAAGAAGAAGAAGAAGAAGAAGAAGAAGAAGAAGAAAGAAAATGGAAGATAGAAGTTTGGAAGAAGTGGAAAGAAATGGAGAGAAGAAAGAGAATTTTTCTCAAGAAAGAGAATGCCCCAAAATTAATCAACTGTTTAAGATAGAAAATTTCAATTGAGATCAAGAAAGAAGATAAGAAAATGAAGATTAGAATGTGATCATAGTTGATTAAAAGTCCACAAGAAAGATGAAGGAAAACCCTCTCAAACTCATAATGTAGCCTAAAAATGTAAATTAACATGAAGTCTAACAATGCAAGCTACATGAAAATGCAAAGGTGTACTTGAAATAGAGCAACAAACATAGGATCTTGTGTTCATCATTCATAAAAGAATGTAAAGGAACTTATTTTCATCATTGGGCCATTATTAACGGACATTGGAAAATCACACAATTATCACTAGTTACAAGTGCAACTATGAAGATATGAATGTGATTTATATCAGAAACATCACACAACCATCACTAGTCATGAGTGTAACTATGAAGATATGAATGTGATGTATATCGGAAACATCAAACAACCATCACTAGTCACAAGTGCAACTATAAAGATATGAATGTGATGTATATTAGATTTGAAATGTGGAAAGATTCTAACATAAGCATCCAAGACATAAAGGTCAAGATGACTATGATGTTAGCTTACCCAATTTAATGTAGCGAAACCATGCTCGCATCAAGGCATAGAAGCCAAGATGACCAGCAGAACGATTGTGCAAAACAATGAAGCATAAAGCAAGAAGCAAATAAAAATATGTCCCATGCCCCAAGTCCTCTAGCTATGCATCACGGAGAGACTTATGAGACAAGGACACTCAACGAAAATCAATAACAGTCAGCACACAAGGAAAATATCATGACATAGCTCAAGCATTAAGTGTTGCGTTTAAAAATTTTAAGTGTGTTAATTGATACTGAGTTTCGAGGATAAGGATCAAATGCTTGCAAGCAGGTAAGACCACATAACAAAATGGGGTAAGACCAAACTGATAAGTGTTGAAAAACACTCGATGTCAGGGGTTGTATTGAAAAATACAGTTGGGGTGGTGTTGAAAAACACCATTTGTGAGGCGTCCTAAAGACAAACACATCCA
>MU227549.1:2068789-2100044 GCA_018584345.1 Thuja plicata
ATAAGAGGAATTTTATTTAATTAAAAGGGAGGTTAAATCTTTTAATTAAATAAGAGGAATTTTATTTAATTAAAAGGGAGATTAAATCTTTTAATTAGATAAAAATGATCAAACCTTAGGAAATATTTAAATAATTGAACAATTGAATTAATTACAATTTGATCAAGGAAATTGATTTGAATTGAAAATATTTCAAAGCATTGATTCAGAAATTTGATAAATTGATAAAATGATAAATGTGGCCCATAGTCTAGGTGACCATTTTAGGGTGCATACAGTATTATCCAATTAAGTCATCTCATTAATCAATTCACTACAAATCTTCATAGGTTGCTCCTATCAAAATAAACTGATCGTGTACTCTACTCAACAATATCTTAAACCATTCTTCTTTGTCAAATTTATATAAGTCCAGAAGTTTCATAATGCTTAATTTGTCAACATTTTTGTATTCATCTCGCATAATGCCTTTGTCATTCATATACTCCATTTCAGTACAAATTTTGTCAAAACCAAGTAGATCATACTTACATTGAATGTATGCCCTTATGTCTTCTACGTGTAAATCTTCATAGGGTGTCGGAGAAAATGCTCCTTCATGGTCTTCTTCAAAAGAATTTAAAGTATGTTTCTTGAATTTGTATCTATGTCAATCTACAACATCATAAATAATAAGTGCATCCATAGGTAGATGATGTAAATACCTCTTACACACTGAATTATGAGTTTTCACTTCAATCGATCATGCAAGGCAATTGTAAGATAGATTGAATATCTCTGCTCCTTGATTTCCTTAGGTCACTTCTCATCAAATAGTAAGGAAATAGATAATCATATGGTTCTTTATACGGTGTTAAGTCATTATTATTTCACATTACCCAATGCTGTCTAGTCGGGTGTAAATCTCGTGATCACACAATAAGCATCATTCAATGTTGCACTCTTAAATATATACTCCATAATGTCAGCCACAATCATACCTAAGCTCGCTAAAGCTCAATCCACAAAATTAGGGGCTAGATATATTCTGATATCTTCATCCAATGCTCCGCCTAAGGCTATGATCAGCCAATTAGGTTGATTCTACTTTGTTACCATCAGGCAAAGATCCATTAGCATCTGTTGTCTCTTCCTGAACCAATGTCTCACTTGTCTCTTTGATCTTCCATATCTTACCACTATAATTATCCTCTTCTTTCTTAAAGAAATAGTCAAAATCATTCTTTAAATGTGCAACACTCTTACCAATATCATTTCCATTCTTCTGTGTATTCATAGGAGGTAGTACTCTTCTATTTCTTTCTCCATTATACCTGAGAAAATTTTCTATATGACATGGATTATTGCATTTGTAACATATAGGAGGTCTTCTTTCTTGATTTAATTGCAGCTTACAATACTTCGCAATGTATCCAAAATTATTACATTTATAGCATGTAGGTTTCACTATAGATTCCCTTCCATTGTCTTGTCTATATCTAGATTGATTATGTTTCCTGCATTTTTCTATCTTGCACCTATATCCATTAAAATTAAAATAATAACCATAAAAGGTCTTAAAAGGGGCATTACATTTCCAATCTCTTATCATGTTTCCAAACTTGTTACAACCAAAGAATATACCATTGAAGGGTATGATCTTCTCTCTAGGTTCTTGAATAGTAGGTATATCAACATTAATCTTTGCATCAGATTTTTCTTCTTGTTTCTTCAAACATTCAGCTTCATTGAATCAAACACCAGTCATATCACCTTTAGGTTTATGTCTATCTCTTTGTTCATCGATCAAATCACTACTAGTGTGAAGTTTCTCAATATGTTTCTTTGCCTCAACAAGTTCAACTTTTATGATCTGATTGTATTTCTCCAATTCTAGATACTTGTTCTTGTAGTTATCAGCCTCATTCTTCATTTGTTCAATCAAAACACTTGCACTATTCAAAGCTTCTTCAATATTATTTTAGAATCTTTTTGTAATTGAATCTCTTTAGTCATGGCTTCATTCTCAAGCTTTAAGGTTTCATTTTCTTCTTAAATTTGTTTCATCTAATCTTAATTGTCTTTGTTTGAATCTTCTTTTATCTGAACCACAATATCCTATCTCTGACTTCTGGAAAGTTCAAGCTGGTCTCTAAGTTTATTTATAAATTTCTCAGCTCTTTGCATGTTGAATATTAATTTTCCATTCTCTACTTTTTCTTTATCAAGGTCTTCAAGTGCAGCATCAATGTTTTCTTGTAAACTATCTAAATCCATTCTGATCTCCCTTAATAAGCTGTTAGACTTTCTCTCCAATGGCCAAAAGATCTGATACCAATTATTAGGATTAGGTAATACTGAGAGGGGGGTGAATTGGTATTACAACACTTAATTAAACTTTTCAACCAATTGCAAATAATCTATAAGCTTGCAAAAATGGAAAGAACATAAGAAAATAACACAATACTCATAACACCATTATTTGTTGTCGAGGAAACCCTGGCCAAGGGAAAACCCTGGTGGGGATTGTACCCACAATCATGCACTAAACTATAGTGTCCATGTTAGGATACCTAGACCTATTAGGAGCTAAATATTACATATTACATTTGCTTGTTAAAGGAATAACAAACCTGTTAAAGGAGTACAACAACCTGTTAGGAACCAATTGAGATTACAACTCTTACAACATAGTTATGTTACAAAATGTTCTCAGTAATGTACAGAACAAGCATTTCTAATGGTTAGATAGTTCCAGTCATAGTTCTTCAATGATTTATGTCATCCTTTTCTCTTCCATTCACATATGAGATCCAAATATTTGTTCACAACTCTCTCTTAGCTGGACAAAAAGATCTTACATATATATCTTTCTTCTTTACAAAATCAGCTCTAGAATACAAATATTACATAGTCAAATCTCAATAAAAATTACTTTTAATAAATAAAATATCAAATTCATAGTCGATGCTCTTACATAATCAAAATTTAGGTTATCAGCAATCATGATCCAACTCGGATTGCTAGGAGTCCATGTCATACTCCTTGAATCATCACTTCTTTCCAGCTGCTCTGTATCCTTGTTCTACTACTGTCTATCTTCAAATCTCTCTAACTTACTCTAAAAATCACCAAAACAAAATTCATCTTAGGTGGAGGTCACACATAACCCATACTATCTCGTTCTAAACTTTCTTGTCGTAATTCATCGATCTCAATCTTTGATACTCAAAATACCTCTTTATTTCTGCTTCTATACTTAGCCAATTTCAGAGTCACCAAGACTTAGCTTTAAATGAATCAATTAGTATTTGATATTTGTTGCCATAAATGAAAAATGAAAAGTGAATCACCTCATACAAAATTGATCACTTTCCAACACTATGCACTTCTCAATTTCATCTTAGTAATTATTAGTTGGTTTATTGATTTTTATTAAACCTATGTGTTGCAGGTTGCGGGTACTAACGGTTTCTTGCATGATCTCTGAATTAAGGACTTGGCTATATCCTTTTGTATTTATTATGATGTTTTCTTACTTTAGCTTGCATATTCATGTAGTTTCATATCTAAGCTAAAGTGGGGGCTAAATTTATTGTCTTAAAATGGAAGCACTTCCATTTTGGTAGGTTGAGGACCCTCATTTAGTGTATTTACATGATATATTTACATGTAGGATGCATCTACACTTGGTAATTCTTAATTTCTAGGTGAAATTAGGGTTAGGATCTTGAGGAGTCTCCTTGATTTTCTTCTTAATGGCTCTATTTTTGAGGTAGGACCTATGTGATGGTCCGCCTAGCCTTCATCATATTTCTTCTAGGCCCTTGTACCCTTTTCCAACACTCTGTTCTATTTTCCCATCATCCTAGGTCTATGGCCGACCTAGAAACTTCACTAGCACTCTAAGCTTACTAGCATGAATCATTAGGTCAGGGTCAAGTTCAACCTTGACCTAGGTCAGGGTTGAGGTTGATCTTGACCTACGTTAGGGTCAAGGTCAACCTTGACCTTTTTCAGGGTTTAGTTCCCACTTTCAATTTTGGATCATAGTAAGGCCCTAAATTAAAAATTGGCCCCTAGATACGAATGCAGAATCATTTTTATTCAAAATTTACTTAATGAATCTCCTCCTTAGATGGCTATTATGATTGGACAATAATTCAAGGTAAAATTTGAATTAGAGGCCCTCACATTTCCCTAGGAGGCTTACCTTGAAATATCTATATAAGAACTCTCTTTTGCCTTCATTTAATATATAAGATTATGATGAGATGATGATGCAAGAATACAAGAGTATGATATAGGATGAAAAAATATGATGACGCCTTGATGCAAGCAAGAATTTTCTGAACAAGTTATTGTGGACATTCATTGGAGCAAGAAAGAGTTCTTCAGTTCTTCCTTCTTTGGTTTACTATTTTCAACATTAAAGCATTCAAAAGATGCAATCATGGGGTAGCAACTACGGATTGTGATTTTGGTAGGAGAACTTTAGCCTTAGGGGCTTGGTATGCTTTCTTTATCATATTTAAATCTGTGCATGGCTCTCTCATTTTAATTCATTCTAGGGCTTTGATCTAGAGGATTAGATCTTGGCATTGCACATTGAAAGCTCTTCCTACGAGAAACACACACATATTCTATTACATCCCACTATTCATGGAGGTGGAAATAACCAAAATGGGGTTTGACTAAGGAAAAACCCTATATAGACAACCAAAAACACCATTTTCAGATATCTACAGTTGTTGTTTTTGGAGTTATAGAGCAGATTTGCATAACCTTTTTGGAAAAATTTTGAGATCCGTAAAAAGAATCTCCATTGGAGCATTCGGGTCAAGATCGACATAAAGGGGCACAATTGTGCACCCGTATTTGGGTTAAGGTTGACCTGGCATAGAAAAGAAAAATATTTATGGGTTTTCTTCGTCTCTGTGTTTTTGTTCTAGATCTGATTACAGAATTTCCAGAAACGTGATACAGACACCAAAAAAAAGGTATTTCCAGATCTTCTATGTTATGAGGTATGTATTTCATTCTATATAATTTCATTCTTCTTTGCAAACATTTCCATATTTAGATTCCTTATCATTAGATTTTTATGTATGTGGTTAATAGATGCATAGGGTCTCTTTTATGTGCAAACCCACATTGTCCTAAACCCTATCCATAGTTCCCACCATAGAAGGCCTAAATTAGCCATGATATCTGCTACCCAATTTCCTTCTTTCAAGGTGTGATGAATCTCAAGACGCCTAGAGGTGGAAAGGGTTCTCTTACAATCCTATAGAATACTGAATAGAAACCAAGAGCACGGAAAATTCTCTTTTATGTAAACCATTGTTATCTTATAATCCCTGTCAATAATTATGTAGTTATAGTTCAACTCTTTTAGGCATTTTATGTCCTTCCAAAAAACAATTTCTTCTTCCCTTATATTAGAGCCAATTCCTAAGTTTTTTTTCCAAAAACTTCAAATCAAATTCCCTTCCAATTCCTCATAACTCCACCAAAAGAAGAGTAGTCAGGGTTGCCTTTAGCATACCCGTCAAAATTTCATTTTATCCATCCCCTCATGCAAAAGAATACATCTTGTGATTTTCCTTTTCATAATACTATCCCAACTAATATTAAGCAGTTTACCCTCCTAAAAGTTAAGCACTTACTTTTATACACTTTTTGGGACTATTTTAGCCCTCCTTAGTATATTGATTACATTATGAGCTCACATTATATTTAATTGTATACATAATTTAAATCAAGGTCCTCTTTCTTCCTCTAATCTTGCACAAAAATCTAAGTCAGGCCTAATTTATATCCATGATTTACCATTTATCCCCTCAATCACAAAATTCATTTCCCTTTGATATTTAAATGCATTTACGACTGATTTGCCCTCTTATTTAGCCATATTTCCCCTGTCACCCTCAATACTTCTATTAATCTGGGATTTTTACCTTGTGATTTTTACATATAACTATTACATGTTGACCTCAATGTGTACCTGGTACAGGTTGACCTCGACCTATAGCTAGGGAGGTGAATTTTTATTGGCTCCAAAGGCCGATGCAAAGTATTGGCCTTTTCCTTCCTAGTGCAGTTGACCCTTTTGATTTTGATGCCCAAAATATGTATAAAGTGAGGCCTTCTCACTTCTCTTTATCATCTACATTCAATCTAAAATCATTCATACAACAATAAATATCTCTCAAGTACTCAAGTACAAGAATTCAAGGAGTTGAAGAAAGCATCTATCAATTCATTCGATCAAGCATGCATTTCATTCAATAGATATAGCTTCCTGGAGATAAAAGGAGTTGGCCACAAAAGGGGGAGATCTACACTCATTCAATTCTTATTCTTCCTCTTTAATCCTGAATTGAGGAAAATTATAAGCATCTACTACACTAGGTTATTTCTTACATGATTTCATTTTTTTTTGTTGAGTGAACCATATTACATCAACATAATTGATCACATAGTAAGAATAATTGCATCTACATTGATATGATACTTTTATATCATTATATTTAATCGTTACTACATGCTATATTTTCATTTCCTCTATTTCAATTCAAGGAAAATTCCTAAAAGCCCCCTCCCCTCAAATAATTTCCCCTGTCTCAGATGTGAAGGTGTAGACTCAGATTAAAAAATATAGTTGAAGATCCAAGGACCTTTTTTAATGCACTTTCCATATTTTCCTTTTATTATAAGTTCTGGCGCTGTCAGGTATAGGTCGAGGTTGACCTTTATCCCTTATTGGAGTGCATATTTCAGTGATAGATCCATGAAGCAAAACTCCAGATTTGAGGAACCCAGTTCTATTTTTGGGTCTAGGTACAGGTTGAGGTTGACATGTACCAAATTCAACCTTTACTAAGGAAGTCGACCTATTCCTAAGACCTCCAAATTTTCATAGTCTACAGTCTCTAGCTTCCTGATTCTAGATCAAACTCCATTCCAGTTTATGACACAATTTGATAGCCTATTTTTGTATGCAAAATTTCATCCTCTTGTACTATTTAAGGTGACTAAATTTTCATTTCATATCACTTAATTTCATATATTATATTCCTCTCTTTCATATCATTTATGAATCATTCTCTTAAGGAAAGGAAGATAAATCCAAGACCCTACATTGTGAAGACCATGAATTGGCACCTTACCTTGCACTAATTGGGTTTCCTTTGTTTAAATATCTTGGATCAACCTAAATCTAATATATACTTTTGTTAGTAATCTATCCTAGCATTTCTCACCATTTTGTATGTTTCATTTTAGTGAACACGTCCCTTTCATGCTTTTTACCTTCTCATTTTGTGGCTAGATCTCCTTTGCATTACATGTATAGATCTACTTTGTATTTTTATTTACTATAACCACATTCCTTGGATTCTTACATGTCTCAAAAATACAATATCATCTAATTTTAAGAATTTGTAATGGAGTTGTTATCATCATTAGGTACTTACTTTTCAAGTTTCATTCAGGAATTTCACAATGTTTCTTTTCATGCATATGATGATAGTTTAGTCCTTAATTTCATTCATAATCATACTATTCCTAACACCAATCGTACACATGAAAATATTTTAGCACAAGATGAGTCCATTAACATTACTTTAAAGAATCTCCCTCCAAAGGGTGAGATCTTCAGGTAAAATTTTTATCCTTCTCCTAAAATTTATCTCTTCCAAGAGACAAATCCTTCATCCCACTTTCTTTTCTATCCCCTTGTGAAGGAGGTGAATTCAGGGTGTGTTAAGGATAACATATAAAGATTGGAAAGGGGGTTTGATTGATTGATTAATTGTTATAGTGTGTTGAAATACATAATCCTAATTCACATCTTACACTTAATTGAGTTTGATATTGATTGCATATTGTAATTGTGATTAAGGGAAGATAAGACACTCCTTTCTTTCACCCTCAAATACACAAATAGGAGATCCAATTTGATCAACCCAAGTAGAAGGGTTAATGCATAAATGAATCAACTATTTGGAAAGAGTACAAGAAAGGGGATCTTAAATTCTATAAATTAATTAAGTAGATATGCTTAATAATAGTAATTGAAAAGGATAGGAGGAAGAACTAACCTTACAAAATTCCAAATCAAAGAATGTTGTTTTCTAAGGTCTGTACACTGTTTCTGGAAAATCTAACAGTTGATCCCGAACCAGAACGTAGAGATGACCAAAACCCAAAAATATTTTTCCATTCCAATGTCCTCTTATGAAAAAGGTCGAGCCTGTACCACTTTTTCCAACCCTGTCCTACATAGATCTAAAAGTGTCCTTGTTTGCACAGTCTGAAAGAAATCTAAAAAGGGTATCCAGATCTGGTCTCAGATCTACAGTCCCGCACCTGTACCTGCAAGAAAAAAAGGTTTGTTTATTGTTGGGGAGGGGTTTTCCTTAGTCAAACCCCAATTTAGGAATTAACCTTGAAATCAATAAAATATAGAATGCTAGCAAGTAGTAGAATTGAATCTAATAATGAAGTTATGATATTCAATGGATATGCTAATGAAATTCAAAATGTATGCAAATATGTAAGTATGAAAGAATAGAAACTTAAAAACCATAAACCTTCATGTTTGTATGTTTGAAATCCACCGTGGAAGGATGATTAAAGAGTCTTAAGGATGCACAAAAGGATCTTGAAGGAAGATCACACCACCATGATGGCTAGATCTAGGGTTTGGAGGATGAATCTTGAATTCTTGAACCAAATTCCTTCAAAGGCCTAAAAGCTTGAATCCTTGATCTTCAATGGATAAATTGAACACCTTCAATTACTTGAAAACATGTAGGAAAATATATTATTTCTTGAGTTTGGACCACTTGATTTCGCTTGATAATCGTTAGGAGGCTTAGTAGAAAATGAGGGAGAAAGTTCCCCTTTTATATGAAATTAGGGAACAATCTTCTAAGGAGGCCAAAATAGGATAATTAAATCACCATTTAAGCCTTTAACCCTAGTATAGGACCTATATTAAATATAATTTAGGAATCCATTCTTTGGAGCCTGAAACAGCTGACCCGGAAGTGAAAGAAAACTTTCCGCAAAGACCGACATCTGGGAGACTGAAAGTTCCCAGGATTTGGACACTGTTACAGGGTCAAGGTTACCCCTATCCTAGGGTAGGGCTTAGGTTAACCATATCCTAGGTCAGGGTCGAGGTCGACCCTGTCCTAGGAGGTCAACCCTATCCCTATATCCCAGAAATAGAGTTCTGCAACCCAGAATGCAGGAATTAGATCAAGAAATGATGGAAAGAGAGGCAGATCAGGGGGATGATGTGATAGAGGTCAAATACATCCCCTAAGGAGGGATAAACACTCTTAACATGGAATTATTCCTTTTTAAGATGATACACCCCTTACTTCTAAGGATCAAGATTTAGTGACTAATGATTATGCCTCTCGTATAGTGTGCTTCACTCAGAGAGATATTTCTCCCCTTTATGATTCTCCTACTTTGGATGAACCCTTAGATATGGATATTTATTACTCTCTTCCTCATAAATCCACGTTGAGCCATGATTATCACCCTCCTAAAGTATATCTTATTCAACACAATATTTCTTCTCTTGATGATTCTCCTATTTGGAATGAACCCTTGAATAAGGACATTTATTGCTCCTTTAATCATCAAGTTACCTTGATACATGAAGATGATATATTGGTTGACATTCCTCCTACCTTTTCTATAGATGACACAATCATGTAAAACTATGAGCCTTATCATAAAACATATCTCCCTTATGAGGATATTTTAGAGTAAGAGGAAGACATTATAAATACTTTTCTTAATATCACCTTACCTTAATTTGACACTCCTTATAGAGATGAAGCATTAAAGGATTTTCCTCATCCCTATTCTAAGGAAATATTGGGAAAATATTATCATATCATTCATAATGACCTTAATGCTCTCCATTTTAGTGATCAACCAATGAAGAATCATGAGCTTGATCAAGGTAACGTTATTGGTATTGCTCAACTTATGGTAGCCAATACACCTATGATAACTATTAGTAGATGTATTCAATCAAATCCATCTCAAAAATCTTACAAAACTATGGTTAGTGTTAAATTTTATCCTCAACATTCCTCTAAATCATTCACTACACCTAAGATAAAATGAATATAAAGGATATGGTCAACAAGGTTCCTTTTGAACACGCAAAAAAAATTCATAACTGGGAAAAGAAAACCAAGGATTCCTTTGGAGTATATTAAGGAATATAATAGCACAAGAAATAATACTCATCCGACTAAGTTTAGTTGTTCCTACTTCCCTCCCACCTTTCCAACCCATTCTTACAACTCCACAACCTAATGAACACAACTTCAAATCCTTTTTTTCCATACATGCATGCTACTCATGTTCGAGCTCAAATTGTATTTACTCAAGATGATTTACCTTCTAAAGATGTTTAAGACCAACATGAGGCCCTTATGGTAACTATCCTTATCAATCGTAATTGCATACAAAATACCTTAATTGATACTGGTTTAGGACATAATATTTGTAGCATTAATATGTTGCATGAAATCAAGGTTTATATTTCAACTATCGAACCTGATCCTATTCCTATTTATTTTACTGTGAAAATGTTACTAAACATTCATTGGGTGTTATCATTTTTCCTATTCAAGTAGGCCTTGTTACTTTAACTATACATATTAATGTCATTCCTGGTCCTCTTAGCTATAATATTCTTCTAGGATGTCCATGGTTACACGACATGCATGTTGTTCCTTCAAATCTTCATCACAAAGTGAAGTTCATTTATAACAAAACAATGTAAACACTCCCAGACGATGATAGAATTCATACTTATTTGTGAACCAAATATGATTCTTACAACATATCTACTCCTGCAAATGCCCATTTAGATGTTGATTGGGGGTCATCTTTTGTGGGTAAATAGAAATTTTGTAATGAAAACATGGGATATTTTGAGGAGCTTGGTGCATCACTAATTCAATCTGATTCCCAAACTAATTCAACTCATAATTTAAAACATGGTTTAGGGTGTGTGTAGACAAGCATTGAGAATAGAGAGAAACCCATTGAAGCATCTGGTTTTGATTCTCCTTCTCTGTCCACATGCTATCCTTTCTTTATATCTACCTTTACTTAAGACATCATTTTTCCTTAACTTCTTCGTGCTAAGGTGATTACTAGGCCTAAAAAGAATCATAGTCATAAACACATGAATCTTCCTTTTATAATGTATCATAGGTATCATGATCACTCTACTAATTAATTTCAAGCTTTGCATTATAAAATTCAAGAACTCATTACTAACGATGTTATTTACATATCTTGTCCAAATGAGTTATATTTCAATCATGATTTTTGTTGATAATATCAAGGACCCTTTTATGTTTCTCCACACTATGTAACATGCTTAGCCTACTCCTTGGGTGCTCATCATCATGTATAGTGAGATACACTTTGTGAATGGCATAATAGGTCCCATTTACCTTTGTTCATACACTTGGTGGGAAGGGTATCATGTGAATCTCTTATTCTTCAAAGTATCAAATTTTCCCTTGGTTAAGTGCCATTTTTTATTATGTGACATCCAATCTTACATCAACATGTTGGTTTACAATAAGGATATCCATCCCTTATTATAACCTTATAGTTCGTTGTCTTCAATTAGGTTTCCATGGTAAATAGGTCTCTTACCTTGGAGACTAAGTAGTGTGTTATCATTCAATAGGATTGGTTTTACACTTATTGCATGGTATTTATTTGCATTCAGTGCTTCCATGACCTCATAGGAGCGGTGACATAATGCCTTTGGATTGGGTTTTTTCTTGTGGATACTTTCTTGATGTTGAAAATGTTTTATCCTTCTTCATCACTTCCTTGTGATGAAAAAAGTGAAATTATTTTCTATCTTAAGATGAGGAATACATAGCCTTCTTATTGTATTTATATTGTTCATTTTAATCATGATGAGTAGTGCACAGTAGCATAACAAAATTTGGTACGGCTAGACCACTCTCCTTTCCTATTTTTCAGAATGAGTACACTAGCATTACATGACTTTATAGGGCAAGTTACTCTCCCTTTTCACATATAGGATAGGTTTACTAGCATAAAAAAAGTTGCTAGACCATTTTACTTATCATGTCATATACATACAAACTAGTCCCCATGGATACAACAAACCCTGATCCATTCATGAGGTGTATACATAAATGCACATGGAAATCTGCTAGAAGGCCAAAGGTTTTTTACAGGATTGAATAGCAAGACACACAAACCTTCTAGACCATTTCAATTCTATTTTTTTGTGTGGTCAATAGTAAGAAAAACAAATCTTATTGGGTGAGGTTATAAAATCATTCTCTTTCTCTCTTACTCTCATCCTACTAGGTTAGATCATGAATTTTGTATCATAATTGGTGGTGGTCTTATTCTTCCTATGTGATCATTTGTGCTCTTGCAATAGTTTTCCATACATGATATTAGTGACAAAGATATTTTGATCAAGGCTAATTTCACTAGCCGATTTGGATTTTCTTTTAGTACTAACCACTTTTGATGTTGATGTATTTATGCCATTTTGTGTAGATGTGGAATTAGAATCCTTAGGTTGGGATTTTATGTCCTTAGAATTCATGATGTTTTATTTCTTTGTGATTTGACACAATAATATTTCTCTCTCTCTTTCCTCTATCTATTACTTTACCGTGAGAATGAGATTGTCTCATAATCCTGCTAAAGTGGGTGTTGAATGTATAGTCCAAAAAAGTAAGCACTTTCTTTTATACACTTTTTTATACCATTTTATCCCTACTTAGTGTGTTTCTTTCATTAGGACTTCAGATTGCATTTAATTGTATACATACTTTAAATCAACATTCTCCTTCCTAAAATCTTGCACAAAGCTCTAATTTGGCCCTAATTTCTCTTCATGGTTTCCCATTTGTCCCTAAAATCACAAAATTCATTTCCATATGAGATTTAAATTCATTTATGACTAGTTTTATTCTTATTTCACCATATTTCCCCTACTGATAGGAGTGATTCTTCTCAGTCTTGAGTTAGATTGACTCTAATACAAGGTCTCTTTCCTAGACCTTCTATGGATCTCACAACCCTAATCTTTAAGGCAAGTCACCAAGAACTTCACCCTTCTACACAAGAGCCATCCTATCAACAAGTCCTTTCAATACTCACTCAACCTACAAGGGTAGATTCTAGTAGTCTAAGACAAATCACTCACAAGATTTACAGGATTGAATTTCCACTTCCTTAGCTTATTTTAGGACATTATTGAAGGTTTGAAAACAACAAACATTGTTTCACACATCAAACTTCTACAGTCTAGGATTAGGCGTAGAGACTGTTGTAGGCCTATTCAAACTCAAATTCTTTATTTGCTGACAAACTCTCCAAATAACCCTAAAATCTATCTGAAGATCCATACACCTATTTTAAAAACACTAAATATTTTCAAGGTGAGGTGTCTTCAAGTCCTCCGTACAACACTTAAAACCCTTGAGAGACACTATCCTTAAAAGTACGGCTAATAGGCCTTTCCTATGCATTTTCATTCATTACTCATTGTAATCAACTCCTACATTGCTACCATTGCACATAGGGTCATATCTACTCTCCATTATCACTCTCCAACCAATGGCTTTATCTACCAATCCAACCCTACAAGTTTTTCCATATTGTTCCTATTTTTCCAAAGGCGGGCTATAGCCAAGCTCGTCTAGGGAAAAAGATGATAATTCATTGCTAACACTTATACCAACAAAAACAAATAGAAAATTATGTACAAGTGCTCCTCTGTCACTCCATCTAGGCCCATTTTAATTTCCATGGATCTAATGACCTCAAGGAGCCATTTTCTATATAAAATCCAGAATTGGACCAGAAAACTACAACTTTAAAGAAAATTTACAACAACCTAGAATATGAAAAATATTAGCCAAAATATTTCTACAAAGAGTTAATAAACACTCATAAGGATCTAATTACAATGACCAATCATATAATCTAATCCATTAAGAAGCTTTTTCTAATTAAAAATGCTCAAAAACAGTTACAGTCTCAGTCTGCACCTTTACATTTAATTTAAATGCAATCAAAATGTCATCCAATGTTGAAATGTTTCCATGTGAGTTCTTATATAGTTTCCCCCTCCTCAAATCAACTGGTCCAACTTACCTATTTCACAATTTAGGACAAAAGCAACTTTTTAGAAAAGTTGTTGAGCAACTTTGAAAGTTGCAAAGATGCTAAAACGTTGCTCCGAGGAACTTTACATCTTTTCTTGCAAGTTGACTTTTTCATATTTTCACTCCTTTGGTTGGATTTCTAAAAGCTTTAAAAACAACATCTAAGGCACAAGACAACTCTAAAAACGCCCTCATAAGCAACTAGGATGTTCATTCAACATTTTGACACATTTTTCCGTTTAGCTCATTACACAGAGTGAATGAGCAAAAACAATAAAAAAGGAAACACAATAAACCCTAAATCAATCCAAAAGATTGCTAAACTTTCCAAATTTGCCTAAGCCACTAGGAGAGAACACAAAAAACCAAATTTATAAATAATTCCAACTTAATATTATGATAATATTAAAGCCATGTGAAAGCAAAGTCAATAATCAATTTCTCAATAATATAAATATATGACTAATAAAATATAATAATAACATCCAAAACATGGCACTGGCTAAACTTCATATAGAATATACTAAAGACAAAAAATAAAAATAAAAATAAATTTTAAAAAAAATTCAGATTTGCGAAAACACACTAGTTTTTCAAATTTAATCTGAGTATATCGGCATCCTCCAAAACATTACAGGCGTAAGGACGATGTAAGCAAAGCACCCAATTTAAAACCATTAAGCAATGTTGTTACACGCAAACATAACAACTTTCAAAATAGATCACAGTTATTTTGTTTAATGCAAGAGGATATCACAGTTATTTTTCAACCCTTCAGGTCGACCACTTTAAAAAGCCAAAAGAATCCCAAAGTAATCATTTTCGCACCTCCATTGTAAAGGGTCAATTATATTTTAAATGTATAGCGAACCAACATCATTTTTCTTCGTTAACCCACTTAAAAAATGGTCGGGCACCCGGCTATATTAAATAGATTTTCATTTTATTTTATGTGCTCTCTTTGCTTTCTTAACCTCTTTACGTACATTGTTTTTCAGGCACATATTACCCTGAGAAAAGATGCTTATGCACTAAAAAAAAAACTAACACCATGTTGAATTTGGAGGACAGAAAGATTCAAAGCTGGTTGTTCCACTCTATGAGTATGGATTTAAGATGTCTTCGCTTATCCCACCGATAAAATTTTAATGACTTGTTCAATATATTAAGTAGTTCGAAGAAGGGATCATAAGATCGAATTATTCTTTTCCATCGATTTATTAAATGAGTTAGTTGGTAGGAGAGTGAAACTTATAAGATGAGAGTTAATAAATGCGAAAAAAATATTATGAGAAAGTTTTATATCTTATGGGTTATGGGTTAAGAATCTTGCATTCATTAAGATTTGATTTTGATTAGTTTTTTAATGTAAGTGGAAAGGCCTTAACTCATTACATTTCAGACATAACTATCCAAACAATAAGTGTTGTGGGACCAGACAACAAAGTTAGCTTCAAGTAACTAAAGATCAATACCACAAAGTTGTATATGATCTTAAAAAACTATCTAATGAAGATCTGAGTTGGGACTAACGAATAATCTAAGGATTTTGGGGTGAAAAGCATCGAATCTTTCTCATTCAACATATAATTGTCAAAGAAGCAACATCCATCATTACACAAATAAGGGGAGTTGTGCTGTAAAAATATCAAAAGCAACAGACGAGTCAAAAAAGCAAGCCACCAATCCAAGAAGAAGGATTTAGTAGTCCATAGCGAGGGATTCTTGAAAAATGGATATGATAAGTCAAGTGCTCAAATGAGCATTAAAAGAAGCTAGAGGAGCACAAATAACATGATCTAATAGAAGTGGATAACCAAGAATAGGGGCTATCGTAGCAGTAATGGATTTCATTATTAGTCAATAATAATTAGGTTTATTGATATTTTTATATTTTAATGATTCTTTCACTCAATAAGATTTGGTATTAGAGGGATTATTTTGATATAAATAATAGTAAACCTAACATAGTAACATCAATTCTTATTTATCTTTGGGTCAGTTTTATTAAATGAAGACTTAATATAATTATAAGGCCCAATTCCAATGTGTATATTAAATTTTCTTTGGAAAATCACAAATGGTAGGAATTGACATACCAAGACAATTAAAATTTGGTAAACTTCTTGTCTATATAGGGGTCTTGATTAAAATTTCTCAAGCATAGGAGTAAATTGAATCATAGCTTCATATTTAGCTTGTTCTAGCTAAAATACAATAGAAGAAGGATTAGTTTCTCTAAAAATAATAGTTATACTATTCATTACCATTTTTGAAGCAAAATCTCAATTCTTGTACGCATTTACACCATAATTCTACCAAACTATGACACGTTTATAGCCTTGCTCTTCAATTTTGTTTTCTTTTCCTTTTGCACATGTTTATATGCCTCAACCAAAAACTATTAGATGTCACAATATATGTTTTTCACTTGATTATGCCTCTATAAGTTTTTGATAAACAAGTACTCATGTCGTAAAAGTATTAGTCACATATATACAAACTAGTCCTCTTGGATACAACAAACCCTAATCCATTCATGAGGTGTATACATACACGCACATAAAAATCTGTTAGAAGGAAAAAGGTTTTTGATAGGATTGAATAGCACGACACACAAACCTTCTAGACCATTTAAATTCTATCTTTTGTGTTCTTCATAGTAAGACAAACAAATCTTATTGGGCAAGGTTATAAAACCATTCTCTTTCTCTCTTGTTGGCATCCTACTCGGTTAGATAATGAAGTTTGTATCATTATTGGTGGTGGTCTTGTTTTTCCTATGTGATCATTTGTGTGTGGCAGAGATATTTTGATCAAGGCTAATTTCACTAGTTTTTCTTCTTATTTCACCATATCTCCCCTAATGATAGGAGTGATTATTCTCAGTCTTGATTCAACTTGACTCTAATACAATGTCTCTTTCCTAAACCTTATATGGATCTTACAACCCTAATCTTTTAGGCAAGTCACCAAGAACTTCACCCTTCTACACAAGAGCCACCCTATCAACAAGTCCTTTTAATTCTCACTGAACCTACATGGGTGGATTCTCGATTACACTAAAAAAAATCGCTCACAAGATTAATAGGATTGAATTTCCACTTCCTTATCTCATTTTAGGACATTCTTGAAGGTTTTAAACCAACAAACATTGTTTCACACATCAAACTCCTACAATCTAGGATTAGGCCTAGAGACTGTTTATAGCCCTATTCAAGCTCAAATTCTTGATTTGCTGACAAACTCTCCAAATAATCCCAAAATCTATCTTCAGATCTAGACACCTTATTTTAAAAAAATAAATATTTTCAAGTTTACGTTTCTTCAAGTCCTCCGTACAACACCTGAAACCCTTGAGGGACACTATCATTAAATGTAGGGCTAATAGGCCTTTACTCTGCATTTTCCTTCATTAATCATTAGAATAAACTCCTCCATTGCTACCATTGCATAGTGGGTCGTATCTACTCTCGCTTAACACTCTCCAACCAACGGATTTATTCTATCAATCCAAACCTACAAGTTTTTCCATATTGTTCCTATTTTTCCCTACCCAGGCTACAACCAAGCTGGCCTAGGGAAAGAGCTCATTATTCATTTCTAAAAATTATACTAACAAAAACCAAATAGCAAATTATGTACAAGTGATCCTCTGTCATTCCATCTAGGCTCATTTTTATTTCCATGGATCTAATGACCTCAAGGATCCATTTTCTATATACAATCCAGAATTGGACTAGGAAACTACAACTTTAATGAAAATTTACAAGAACCTAGAATATGAAAAATATTAACCAAAATATTTCAACAAAGATTTAATAGACACTCATAAATATCTAATTACAATGGCCAATCCAATAATCTAATCCATTACCAAGCTTTTCTAATTAAAAATGCTCAAAACTAATTACAGTCTGAGTCTGCAACTTTACATTTAATATAAATGCAATGAAAATGTCATCCAACCATGAAATGTTTCCATGTGTTTTCTTATATAGTTTTCCCCTCCTCAATTCAACTGGTCCAACTGACCTATTTCACCATTTACGACAAAAGCAACTTTTTAGAGAAATTGTTGAGCAACTTTGAAAGTTGCAAAGTTGCAAAAATGTTGCTCTGAGAAACTTTACATATTTTCTTGCAACTTGAATTTTTCATATTTTCACTCCCTTGGTTGGATTTCTAAAATCTTTAAAAATAACATCTGAGGCACAAAAATACTCTAAAAATTCCCTCCTAAGCAACTAGGATGTTCATTCAACATTTTGACACATTTTTCCTTTTAGGTCATTACAAAGAGTGAATAAAAAAACACAAAAAAAGGAAACACAATAAACCATAAATCAATCCAAAAGATTCCTAAATTTTCTAAATTTTCCTAAGCCACTAGGAGAGAAAACAAAAAAAAAACAATTTGAAGGGCTTTGAAACCCTAGGGGCTCCTACACCATTCTCCCCTAAACAAAAGAAATAAATTTTGAGTTGATGGAATCAAGTCATGGGCTATGCCTATCTTCAAAAAATCCATGTATACCTTTGTTATGGTCTTCTTAGAAACCCTGGAGCTCAAAGTTTTAGTGCCTTGATTTTGTGTTCATCTTCTAAATGTTTATGGTGTCCTACAAATTTTACTTTGCAGGACACCAGATCTGCAACATTAAAGACTGGAGATAGTCCTATGTCTGCAGGAAGATCAACTTTGTAAGCATTAGGTCCATATTTTTCTAGAATAGCATAAGGAACTATCTTCCTCATTTGAAGCTTACTTGGAACAAACTTTTATAATCTTTATTTGCTAAGGTGCACCATGACTAGATCTCCAACTTGGAATTGAACATCCCTCTTCTTTTCATCTACCTTTTGTTTGGTATGAGTTTAGTCTCCATTAATGCTTTCTTTACTATATTAGGGACCTCATTCATGGAATGAGAAAATTCCTCAACATAGCTACTCTTCTTTTCACTACTTCTACTCTCTTTGAGTTTCTGTATACCGCTAGGTTGAATCCTATAAACTACTTCAAAGGGACTTTTACTAGTGGATCTATTGATGGTGTCATTATAAGCCAACTTCGCTTCAGAAAGTGATTGATCCCATGACTTCCCATATTCTTTGGTGAGACACCTTAGAAGGATTCCTAAGCTCTTTTTAACAAACTTAGTGTGCCCATCCGTTTGTGGATGATATGAAGAGCTAAAAGAAAGATTTGTACCCAGATTTTTCCATAAAGTCTTCCAAAAATGACTCATAAACTTAGAGTCCCTATCTTATAAAATACTTAGGGGTATACCATGGATCCTGAATACTTCTCTAAATAAGATATTTTCTATATATTATGCATCATGAGTGGTCTTACATGGCACAAATTGAGCCATCTTGTTGAATCAATCTACAATCACATAGATGCTATCTAATCCTTGTTTTTTCTTTGAAAGTCCAACGATAAAATCCACACTGAGATACTTCTAAGGTCTAGATAGAATTTGTATGGTTTTATACAACCATACATTTTCTTAAGTCCCTTTCGGATTTTGATAAACTATACAAGTCTCTACATACTTCTAGATATCCCTTTTCATTATTTGCCAATAGTACTATCTTTAACCCACTCTAAGGTCTTATGAATGCCAAAATTTCCACTTAGTGAATCATTATGTTTCTCTTTCACTAGGGTCTTCCTCATTGAACCTCTAGGAACACAGATCTTCCCTCCCCTAAACAAAAGACCTTCTTTAATGGTAAATTTAGAGTATTACCCGTGAGAGTGATTTTGAAAATCCTAACATACCTTGTCAGCTGTTGAGAAGTCCTCATCCCCTGGATACAATTTTTTGAAGCATTCTATGCCAATGCTCCTTATTTATATTTCTTGAACTATGAGAAATCTCCTTCCCAATCCATCTGCCGCCTTATTTTGGAGTCCCTTCTTGTGCTTAATGCTGAAGGTTTATGCTTGGATATACTCCACACACTTTATATGTTTATGGCTTAACTTATCTTGTGAATTCAAAAAGCTTAAAGCCTAGTTGTCAGTCAAAACCAAAAATTCTTTATGAATGAGATAATGCATCCACTTCCATTGTGCTCGCACCAATGCATACAACTCCAATTCATATGAATTATATTTCTTCTTTGCAATATTGATTTTTTCACTATGCAATGCCATTAGCTTTCTCGCCTGACTCAAAACAACACCTATAGAAATATTATGGGCACCACATTCCACATTAAACAAATTTTAGAAACTAGGAAGTGTCAGTATAGGTTGGGTGGCTATTCTCTTCTTCAAAGTCTCAAATACTCTATCATTATGCTCATTCCACTGGAATTTTTTCTTCATGCCTCCTTTAATGGTATCCATAAAGGTGGATATATTTCACTGAATTATCTAATAAACTTCCTATAGAATTGTGTCAATCCATGAAATCTCCTTACCTCTATAACTAGCTTAGATGTAGGCTCGTTTAAGTTTTCTTCAACCTTACTTGTGTCCAACTTCAAGTTTCCTTTTGAGATAACAAAGCCTGGGTATGCCAACTCCTGCTTCATGAACTTACTATTTTCTAAGTTGATTGTCAACTTTTGTTCATGTAACCTTTGTATTACCATTTACAAATTCTTAATGTGATCGTCCTTTGTCTTACTGAGCACTAGGATATCATCTAGGTACATTACGACTCATTTTCCTATGAAGTCTTTCAATACTTCATTCATTATCCTTATAAAAGTTCTTGGGGTATTAGACAACCCAAAAGGCATAAATATCCACTCATAGAGCCCTTATATGGTCTTCAAGATCATCTTCTATTCATATCCTTCCTTCAGCCTAATCTGGTGGTGACTACTTTTGAATTCAATTTTTTAGAAATACTTAGCTCCCCCTAGACAGTCCATTAAGTATTCTATTCTAGGAATTGGGAACCTATACCTTATGGTAATTCTTTTAATGGCTATAGAGTCGATACAAAGTCTTTGAGTACCTAGTTTCTTAGCGGCTAGGAAAGTGGGACCGACACATGGGCTTACAAAACTTCTAATCAATCCTTGGTCAAGAAATTCTTGTATTTGTCTAGCAATTCCTACAATATGTTTCAGGTTCATCTTATTGGAATCTTTGTTTGGGAGTAAGGCTCATAGGATAAAGTAAATTTGATGATTAATAGACCTCTCAGGTGGTAGGGTAGCTGGTTGACCATCACTGACTATATCTTCGTATTGTTTTAATAATTCTTGGATTTCTATAGCCAACTCTTCTCTCTTACTCACCTTTTCATCCTTAGGTTTCAATACTAAGGAAAATCCCACTCTTGCTTCTTCTTCTAGTGTCCTCAAGAATTCTTTTTTGGCCCACCAAAAGTATGTTCGGACCCCCTTTCTTTACTTCTCCTTCTTCAAATATTTACTATATCGTTGATGTTACCCCATATTTCCTAAATGAATAAGAGTTCTTGCCTACATCATACATAGAAGCTTTTTCAAACTACTAAGGTCTAGCCAAAAATAGATGACAAGTATCCATGGGTAAGATATCACACAAAAATATGTCCTTATACCTCCCTATGGGGAAATCCACCCAAGTCTACTCATTAACCAACATATGTTGATATTTATTCAACCAAGTAATTCTATAAAGGTTAGTGTGAGGAATATTTTTCAACTTAATATTTTCAATAGATTCCATAGAGATAATATTATTAGTAGAACCAAAATCTATGATAACTTTGCAAACTTTACCTAGTATCTTGCATTTGACTCTAAATAGAGATCTTCTTTAACTTTGTTCTTCCTTGATGAGATCCTTTAGTGTTAGTAATAATTGAGAGAGGGCGGGGGGGGGGGGGGGGGGGGGGGGGGGTGGGGTTGAATCAGTGGCCTCAAAAATTAATCCTACAATCAACCCTTAAAACTTATAACCAATAATTTTGTCTCAAGTTATCTTAGATGTCCTACAAGATGTATGCCTTGAAATACTTTAGTCTATTTTCTACTTGTTGGATTTCTTTGCTAATCTCTCTTCTATATGATTACCGAAAACCAGTTAACTATTTACCGAAATACAGTAAATATGTAGAGTATATCGATCAATCCAGAAATGCATATGTGAAATGTAGAACCGTAAAGTAATAAACCATAAACATATAACACGAGGATGTTAACATGGAAACCCTATTAAGGGAAAAACTAATGGGACCTGTACCCCAAATTTTCACTCTTCTAAAGTGAGATCTGTTAGGATCCAACCCTGTTAAAGGTTACACACACAGTGTTAGGTGTGACCTTGTAAGAGGATTTAGAAATAGTTTATCAACTAGTATCTGTCATCTAATGCTACCATAGTTGATCAAACTCTCTTGGCCTATCTATAGATATCGAGCATATCCAGTGCTACTTTTGTGATAAAAATTTTTGATACTCCTTGGGATGTATCTCAATTGTAAAAGAATTTTAAGTCCTGCTTGGTTAAGAGGCTTTATGCTTCAATGGTTAAACTCAAACACTAATGATGTGCTCATACATACAACTCAATTGCAGATTTTAGATCTATTGTAAGTCCATTACCTCTCTGATCAATATAATAACTTATACCTTTTCTCCACCATTTTCTTCTCTATGATGCTTCTCTCACTCTTTGTCAGTGTCTGCAGAATCTATCTCTTTCCACAGCTTGTTGATCAGGACTGAATGAAGACTTTGTTCTCCTTCAAATTAATTTTAGCATCTTTCCTCTTCTCTTGTTCACCCCACACTTCGTAATGAAAAGGGTTTATCTCTATATAGATATGATTTCCCCTTTTCTTGGATTTATTTATTCTTGGTGTGTTCCACAATTCACCCTAATTAATTTAAAGCAAACTCCTAATTTATCTCAAAGAGATCTTCTTCCCAACTAGAAAAATCAGCTTTAAATTACTAACTTATCTTTGGCTTTATATGGATGATTAAAACAATGATAAGTATCCATTAATTCTATCTTTAGCTTCTTGACATCTAAGCATTTTGTCGTTTACTAAACTCTCTATTCTTTTAGTCAACACTATATTTAGTCATCAGTGATAATTGATTGCTCTATCAGTGTGACTTTAGTTGTCATCGCGATCTCCATCCTTTTCTTCTCCGTCGGGTAACACTAAAATTATTTTCGTCGGGTTACTCTATGTTTTTCTCATCGTGCAATGCTGTAACTCTACTTATCAATAATGTTGTGCATTATCTCATCAGGTAACACTATCACTCTGTACTTTTACTCTGACCATCGGTGTGCACTCTATCAGTATATGCAGTCACTTAGTGAATACTTGACTTGTATGCATTACTGATAGTATAGTCTTGATTCATTTGTTCCTTGAAGTATTTGGAAATATAACAATGACCTTATAGATTATATCAATTTGACATTAATGATAATACAATACATTAAATGATTTGATTCCTTGCATGATCATCAACTTAATATCTTCAAACATTCAATCTGTTACATGTCATCAATCTCTCCCTTTGGAATTGATGGCAACATACTACATTATCATACTATACTATTACTAATACAATATGAAATATACACTTTCATCAACCTTTCCTAATGTAACTATTACAAATGTCTGGCTATCGGCAAGCTCAAATAGCTTTGATTTTATTGTTCCATCTTTCTTTCTTTCTTGAATCCCTTCACCGGATAGATGTAGAATCTTTTCTTTCTCTGATTTGATGTGTTCTCCTTCTATGTCAAACTCTCTCCCTTTGACAATTCTCCTTTCTTGTGATGTCTTTTGTTAGAAATTCTCTTCCTTTCTGTGTACTCTCCCTTTCTTGTTACATCTCTCCCTTTGGATGCTTCGATGGACATGATCTCTTCCTAAGAAGATAATGGATATAATCTCTCCCTTTGATAGTAATTCAAATCAAACATCTTTGCAAACACACATTTTGCAAAACAAGTATTTTGACAGCAATGTCAAATGGATCCTTTCTATCCATAATATATTCCTTGAATTTCCCAATCCATTTGTAATAACTCTAGTGCTTGGAGTAGAGAAATACCTTTCTATGTATAGATGTATCTTTGTAGTCCATCTCTATGCTTGCATCAACATGAATCATATTCGGATAATATATAGGCTGATGCAGCCTTCTAGTTAGCTTGCTAACCAGTAGACAATGGTCTGACCCCTAGTCTCTTTCTCAAGTATTCAAATTCATCCTTGGGTAGTGGCTTGGTGAAGATATTGGCCAATTACTCCTTTGATTGCATATACTCAAGTATCACTTCCTTTTCATGAACTTGTTCTCTCAAATAATAATACTTGATGGCAATATGCTTTGTTTTGTCATGCATGACTCGATTCTTGGAAATGTTTATTGCACTTGTATTATCACAATAGATAATTACTGGTTCTAAAATCTTCATATGCATACCTTCCAGTAACTGTTTGATCCATACAATATTTGAGCAGTTTGCAATAGCAACAACATACTCTACCTCTGTAGTAGATTGAGAGACGCATCCTTCCTTTTTTATGATCCATGTGACAAGTCTGTCACCCATAAAGAATGCTCCTCCAGTTGTGCTCTTTTGGTCATCAATATTTCCAGCCCAATTAGCGTTGGTAAACACCTTAAGTTCAAATTTCCCTTCACTTTTATACCATAAGCCATATTCCTTGCTATTCTTCAGATATCTTAGGATTCTTTTCATAGTAGTAATATGTGATTCCCTGGGATTAGCATAAAATCTAGAAACTATTCCTACTACATGCGCAATATTTGGTCTAGTATGTACAACATAGATGAGTTTTCCAATCATAGATCTTTACAAGGTTTGATTTACCTCTGATGACTCATCTTCCTTTGTCAATTTGCAAACAGTTTCCATTGGTGTTCCAACTGGTTTGGATTCTTCCATCTTGAATATTTTCAGTACTTCTTTGATGTACTTGGATAGTGTAATGAAAATACCCTCATCTTGTTGCAAGATTCAAGCTCTTTGCTCATTTCATTTGCAAATGACTTGCATAGCATACCATTGCCTCCAAATATGATGTCATCAATGAATATCTCAACAATCAAAATGTTAGGATCAATATCTTCCTTCAAATTAAGATTATTGTTTTCACTAGTCCCTACAAATCCAATACTTATAAGATAAGAATGAAATCTTTCATACCAGGCTTGGGGTGCTTGTTTCAATCTATACAGGGCATCGTGTAGTCTACATACCATGTCCCTCTTGTCTGTATCAACAAACCATTTTGGTTGTTCAATGTATACCTCTTCTTGAAGTATTCCATTTAGAAATGCAGACTTGACATCCATTTGATACACCTTGAATCCTTTACATGCAACATAAGAAAGTAATATTCTCAGTCCTTCTAGCCTAGAAATAGGTGGAAAGGTCTCTCCATAGTCAATTCCTTCAAATTTTTCATACCCCTTGCATACTAGTCTAGTTTTATTTCTAGTAACTTCTCCATTCTCATAAAGCTTATTCCCGAATATCCATTTTGTGCCAATGACATGTTTGTCATCTGGTCTTGGTACAAGTGTCCATGTCTTTTTTTTCTCTATTTGACCAATCTCTTCATTCATAACACTTATCCATTCATCATTAGCTAGTGCAACATTGACATATTTGCGCTCATAATCACAAATAAGACATCTTGTATTTAGAGACTTACTTTTGGTTCTCATACCGACCTTCTTGTATCCTATGATTTGGTTTTGTGGATGGTTCCTTCTGACATATGTGGCATGTATAGGTTCAACTCTGTGTCTACCATCTTGATCATCATTTTTTTCTCCATCACTTTATGCATCATCTTGAGCAATATTCTGATTGTCAATATTTGTAGCCTGATGCTTAGGTGTAATGATCTGTTGCTTGTGAGCTCTACAATGTTGGTCGGGTAGAGTGTCAGGTTCTTGATTGTAAGTAAACCTATTGTATTCCTATGGTTCTTTAGTTCTCTCCTTTTCATTCTTCTTTGCAAATTCATCTATCTTTACATTTACACTTCCAACAATTTTGTTAGAGGCTTTGTTTAGACATTTATAAGCCTTTCTCTTGGTAGAATACCCTAGAAAGATTCCTTCATTACCCTTGAAGTAAATTTTTCCATTTCTATAATCTTTTAAGATATAAAATTGATTGCCAGAATTTTTGAAATAACTTACATTGGGTGTGTATCCATACTATAGCTCATAAGGTGTCTTTTTGATGTCTTTCTTCAATTGTACTATGTTCAATGTCTAAACAATAGTGCTGACAACTTCTCTACAGAAGATTTGGGTTATACCTTTCTCTATCATCAGTGTCCTTGCACAATCCACTATGGATTTGTTCCTTCTTTCAGCAATTCCATTTTGTTGTGGTGTTCTTGGTGCAGATACCTATCTTCTGATTCCATGCTCATTACAAAAGTTAGTGAATTCATTTGAAATAAATTCCCCTCCTCTATCTGACCTTAATAATTTTAACTCCTTACCACTTTGCTTCTCAACCATTTCCTTATACCCTTTAAGCATCTTAAATGCTTCTCATTTATCTTTTAGAAATATGACTGTCATCATTCTAGAGAAATCGTCAACAAAGAGAGTAAAATATCTATCTCCATAATAACTCTTTGTCCTCATAGATCCACATAAATTAGTATGGACTAATTCTAGAATTGCATCACATGTATGGGATTTTCTTTTGAAAATAGACTTTGTCATCTTACCTTTTTGACAATTCTTACACATGATGTTGTTGGGCTTGGTCATCGTCAGTAAGCCTCTGACATTTCTCTTTTTGCTAATCTTTATCATATTGTCAAATTTCACATGACACAATATTTTTTGCCACAACCATATGTCTTCATTTGTATAAATCAAACAAGTGGTGTCAATATCATTTAGATAGAATAAGTTACCTTTTGTCTGCTCATCAGTGCCAATCAGATTTCCTAATTTTTTAAAGATCTTTGCCTTCTTATTTTCAAATAGTACTCTGTGACCTGAATTATTCAACTGAGAAATACTCAATATATTATAATTCAATCCATTTACCCAATAAGCATTTTCACATTTTATCTGGTTGTTCAGCATTATGGTTCCTCTACCTTCAACTGGATAAGGTGTGTCATTACCCATTCTTACTGAACCACCTTTATAGTATTCAAAAGTCTCAAAACTTTGCTTATCACTGGTCATATGGTGAGTGCAGCCACTATCTATGATCCAGACATCATTTTTACTAACCTTATATACGAGTGCAGTTTCTACATACCTTTCTTCATCATCATCTAAATCATACTTTTCTCTCATATGTCTTTTCAAATGAGCTATCATTACTTCTGTCACCTTTTCTTCTATTAGTACATCTTGTAGCAAAGTGTCCAATCTCTTTACAATTAAAACAAACAAGTGGTAATTTACCTTTTTATTTACCTTTTCCTCTCTGCATTCTTCTAGCCATAAGTGCTTCAATTTTATCAAGATCATCTTCTTCACTTTCACTCTCACTATCTTTTCTCATAGTGTTTTTATGACTTGATTTACTTATTATCATACAAGTTTTTGAATGCAGAATCTATGTTTGGTAAGACACTATTATCAAAGTTATTCATCTCAAATGAAATCAATCTTGTAATCAAACTATCTAGAGTAACATTGCGATTTGCTACTGCTCTCATTTCTTGAATGGAAGATACTCTAATAGCATAAGTACGTAGTAATATTCTTAGAATTTTATTTACCACTGTATCTTCTTCTAGTACACCTCCAACTGATTGGATAGAATTGACTACCTCTTTGATTCTTGTTCTGTACTGAGTGATGTTTTCACCTTCTTTCATTTTGAGATCATAAAAATTTCCTCTAAAGCTTTCTGTCGTGGCTCTCAAAACATTTTTGTCACCACCATGTACAAGCATCAATTTGTCCCACATTTGCTTTGCAGTCTTCCAGGTTTTGACATCTTCAAATTTAGCATCAAAGAGTGGGGAAGCAAGCTCTATCATCATGAAATTGTGTTAATGCTTCTCTCTCATTTGTTCAACTATTGGTGCTCCTGTGGGCAACACATATTCAACATATAAGTATTGAGTAACATCATTACCAATACCTGATAAGTGGAGTTTTATTCTGCTTTGTCATGAAGCAAAATTATTTTTGTTCAACTTGGGCACATCTCGTCTTTTCATCTTGTGATCTTTAGCTTAGGTATTAAAACCTTCCTTCTAAGCAAACAAGATTTGATACCAATTGTAAGTAATAAATGAGAGGGGGAGTGAATCAGTGGCCTAAAAAATTAATCCTTAAATCAACCCTTAAAACTTATAAAAACTAATTATATCTCAATTTATCTTCCGTCATACAAGATGTATGCCTTGAAATAATTTAATCAATTTTCTACTTGTCGGATTTCTTTTTTAATCTCTCTTTTGTATGATTACCATTAAACAATTAACTATTTACCGAAACATAGAAAATATGCAGAGTATACCGATCAATCCAAAAATGCATATGTGAAATGTAAAATAGTAAATTAATAAACCATAAACACATAACACAAGGTTTTTAACGTGGAAACCTTGTTAAGGGAAAAAACACTCAGACCGGTACCCCAAATTTTCAATCTTCTAAAGTGAGCTCTGTTAGGAGCCAACCTTGTTAAAGGTTACAAACACACTGTTAGGTGTGACCTTGTTAGAGGATTTAGAAATAATTTGTCAACTAGTATTTGGCATCTAATGCTACCATCACTTATCAAACTCTCTTGGCCTGTCAATAGGTATCGGGCATATCCAATGCAACTTTTGTGATCAAACTTTTGATACTCCTTAGAATGTATCTCAATTGTAAAAGACTTTTAAGTCCTACTCGGTTAAGAGGATTTATGCTTCAATGGTTAAAATAAAACACTAATGATCTATTCATATATACAACTCAATTGCATATTTTTAGATCTATGGTAAGTTCATTACCTCTCTGATCAATATAATCACTTATACCTTTTCTCCATAATGTTCTTCTCTATGATGCTTGTCTCACTGTTCATTGGTGTCTGCAGAATCTAGCTCTTTCCTCAGCTTGTTGATCAGGACTTTTTCTTCTCCTTTAGATTTCTTTTAGCATATTTCCTCTTCTCTTGTTCAGCCCACACTTCGTAATGAAAAGGGTTTGTCTCTATATAGACATGATTTTCTCTTTTCTTGGCTTTCTTTATTGTTGGCATATTCCACAATTCTCGCCAATAGCTTTAAAGAAAACTCCTGATTTATCTCAAAGAGATCTTCTTGCCAACTGGACAAATCAACTTTAAATCACATACTTATCTTCGGCTTTATCTGGATGATTAAAATAATGATAAGTATCCATTAATTATATCTTTAGCTTCTTGATAGCTAAGCATTTTCTCATTTTCTGAACTCTTTGTTCTATCAGTCAACACTTCAATTAATCATCGGTGATAACTGATTATGTTGGTTGTGTTTTGTGTTTTTGCTGTTTTGCCCTGTTCCTTGCCTTGTTCTCTGAAAATTTTTAGGTTTTCATGCTTATTCCTTGTCAAAATCCTGATAAACCCTGAAAAAACCCTAAGGCATAATGTTAAATGATGTATTTTGAAACCCTTAGCCATGTCTTTCTATTTCCTCGTTACCTTTTTCAAGTCACTAAAGGCATGTGCTTTATAAAAATTAAGTTGAGTCGCTTGATCGCGTTAACAGAAACGAATATGCCAAAATATCTCCCGACTTTGCTTTTACCTTGTGTCGCTTAGTCTCATTAAGAAATCGAATATTCCATCTATGTATCGAGACTTAGCGATTTCCTTTTGGTCGGGTTGTCACTTGATAATTATGTTTTGAGCTTTTAAATGAACGGGACCCACCTTCAGTCGGGTGATCGCGTGAAGAGTCAACAGGTCAAAGAAATGTCTTCCGACCTTGCGCCTCCTTCATGTCGCGTGATCGCTGGATCAGAACATTCAAACAGTTAAGGTTTCTCTTCAGTCGCGTGGTCTCGTGATATTTGGCAGTTAGTGGATAACTGTCCCGACCCAGCGACTAACAGTTTCAGGTTAAGTGATTTCCCTCAGTTGGGATGTCGCCAGAACAGGGGTGATGAGTCAGACTTCCAAGAATGCATAAAGTGGACAAATTAATAGATGACATCTGTCAGAATGCTATTGGTTGTCGTGTGATCGCTTGATGAGGAAAATTGATCAAGTGATAAGGAGACTTAAGTCATTATACCCTTGGTCGCTAAGTCTCGTGATATTTTAAGGGTATGTGAAATTGTAAAGTGATTAAAAGACAGCCGTTCGATGAAGAAGTAAAAAAAAATCTAACGGTGGTCGCTAAGTCTGGTGATAAAAGTTCCCTAAGGAAGAAGTCCTTTCGACTCAGCGATTAAGGTATGTCGCGAGGTCGCTGCAAACAGAAAAAGGCACGTGCTTTCAGAAAAGGATTAAGTAAAGTCTATCACCCGACTCAGCGACCGAAGGGTTGTCGTGAAGTCTTTAAAAGAGAAAAGAACATCCAGCGACTTGGCGATTACCATGAAATGTTAAATGTAACGGTTTGTCGCGTAGTCTGGAGATAGAAATTGAGTTAAGGTTAACCCTGCGCGACTAAGATTTTCACATAGTCGCCTAATCGCTGGAAATGCTTGGGTTACCTGAGGTAAGGAATTACATGGTCGCCAAATCTGATGATCAGACCATGGTTAAGGAAATATGCTCACAACAAAGAGACTTTATGAGGTCGCGAGGTCGCCAGGTAAACAGAATCTATAAAAGTGGCGCCAAGTGGAGAACGTGACAGAGAAGATCAAGCCGACGGCCAATCAGATAAAAGAATTTTTTATTACTGTGTACAAAAGGTAGCTGAGATTGATGACAGAGAATGAATCAAAGAATTCCATGTCAGCTATCTTAACCATTTTTGTGATTGTGCCAAAATACTCATGATTTAAATTTGATTTCTTGTCACCTCGAGAAACTACGGCTAGGTTTTTGAACGTTTCATGGCATATCAAATTAATTGCAGAACTGACGTTTCTGAACT
>MU227549.1:2129161-2162782 GCA_018584345.1 Thuja plicata
ATATATATATATATATATATATATATATATACTGCTCTGTGAATATAATATTTATCTTTTTCTTAAGCTTTACCAAATAGCAGATTATCTTTTCCTTAACCTTTATTGAATATCAATAAATAAACTTAGTGCTTACTGACCAATCCTGTGTTAGTAATGTGTAAAGAAAAAATCAAAGAAATGAACCATATACACATTTGACACATGGATTTTTAACGTGGAAACCTTATTAAGGGAAAAACCACTTGGAACCGATAACCCAAAATTTTCACTCCTCTGAAGTGAGCTCGGTGAAGGACCAACCCTGTTAAAGATCACAAAGACACTATTAAGAGCGACCTTGTCAGATCATTTAAAACTAACAGTTTATCACTTGACTTAGAATTTACTATGATGTCAACATGAAAACCTTTTGATAATCCTTAGTATGTATCTCAATATAATAAGGATGGTTAAACCCAACTCGGTTAAGAGATTTTTTGAATCAATGGTTAAACTAAAACAAGAAATGATCTATTCATAAATACAACATAATCTTTCAAATTTTCAGATCTATTGTAATTCTATAATACCTCTTTTGATCAATATGCTCTTCTTTTCCTTTTCTCCCCTCCTTGTTCTTTCTGCTTGGTGAATGTTGTTGCTTCTTTGTTTCTCGGTGTCTGCAGATATATAGGCTCTTTCCTTCAGCCTGTATGATCAGATCTACATGAAGACTTCTATCTTCACCAGAATTATTTTGAGCATTCCTCTTTTGATAATGAATTACTTGTCTCTTTATATAGACATTATTTCACTATTTATTGTCCTTCTCATTTTTTATGTAGAAAATTATCTTGACCCACAAATCTCGCCATGCATTTATTTAATCTTTAAAGAATAGCTTTAGATTTCTTCCACAAATATCTCCTTGTTTTCTATGCTTTAAATCTCCTTCTTATCATTAGTTTATCTGATCAATGAAAATAAAGTAATCAATTAGTTAACTCTATATTTTGCTCCTGCCAGCTAATTATTTTGTCATTTCCTAACTCTAGTTCTGATTGGTGATCAACTCTTAGTTTGCTCAGTCATTGAATCCAGTTTTCCTTTTGCATCAATATTGTCTGTTGGTCAACACTATGAATTTATCAGGGTTCATTTTAGTTATGAATTTCTCTAGGTTCATTTAAGTTATGCTCAGGGATGCGGTGCTTGGGATACACTATGACTGCTCGGGGTTCTTTTTCCATCAGTGTGCACTTTATATCATTGTTTACTATCACTCAGTGTACACTGGCTTTGTATGTTTACCGATAACATAAAATTTACCTATTTGGTTTCATTGAAGTCTATGACATTATTTATATGACCATTCAGATTATATCAAGTTTAAATCAATTACAATAGAATACATTAACTAATTTAATATCTTGCATTTACCTTATGTAGCTTGGTAATCATCAACTTGTCATCTTAAAACATTCAATCAGTTATAGTTCATGAAAACTCCCCCTTTGGCATTGATGGAAACATACTACTAACCGAATATGAAATATATCAGTTGTAGTTCATTAATCTCTGCCAAACTATTTATTCTATAACTGATACAAATATCTAATACTTTGTAAGCTCTTCTACCTTAGATTTTATTCTTTTTGAGTACTTTCTTCAGTCTTCATTCCCTTTAATTGATAGATGTAGCAAATTTTTATTCGGTCTATCCCTTTTTTGTAGAATCTATTATCTCCCTTTGACCGTGCCTCTACTTGATAGATATTTCTTTTCTCTCCCTTTGGATCTTCTCTCCCTCATCTCTGGATATTTAATATGGATATATTCATTGATTATATCTCTATGTATTCATTAAGTACATCTCTCCCTTTGACATCAATGCCAAACTAAATTATATCTCTCTCTTGTCCATCAAAAATACAACTCTATAGTAGCCTACAATTTCTATGGTTTTTGGTGCACATGAATACCTTCTTGTACTGATGTATCATTACAGTCCATATCTTTTCTTGCATAAACATGAATGATCTTCTTATAATGTGTAGGTTGATGCAGCCTCCTAGTCAGGTTAGCGACCAGTAAACAAGGGTCGGACCCCTAGTCTCTTCCTTAGGTACTCAAATATATCTCTTGGCAGTGGCTTTGTGACTATGTCTTCTAATTGTTGTTTGGATTGTACATATTCCAGTCTCACCTTTTTTCTTCTACTTGTTCCCTCAAGTAATGATACTTGATAACAATGTGCTTTGTCGTAGCATGCATCACATGGTTCTTTGAAATGTTGATAGAATGGGTATTATCCTAATAGATAATTACTGGATCAAGCATTTCTATATTCATACCTTTAAGAAATTGCTTGATCCATGCAATGTTAGAGAAATTTTAAATAGTAGCCACATATTTTTCTTCTGCAGTGGATTGGGATATACATCCTTGCTTTTTACTTATCCATGTGACAAGTTTGTCACCCATAAAGAATGATCATTGTGCTATGCTCTTTCTATCATCTATCTTTCCAGCCCAATCAACATATATATAGACTTGAAGCTCAAATTTTCCTTCTTTATTATACCACAATCCATAGTCTTCTGTATTCTTTAGATATCTCAGAATTATTTTAACAATAGTCATGTGTGAATCCTTGGAATTAGCAGAGAATCTTGCAACTACTCTAAATGCATTTTCTATATCGGATCTAGTATGTACAACATACATGAGTTCTCTAATCATATATCTATATAAGTTTTGATTTACCTCGGTAGTCTTGTCTTCCTTTGTCTGTTTGCATCTGATTTCCATAGGTGTTCCAATTGGTTTGGAGTTCTCCATTTTGAATATCTTCAAACCTTCCTTGATGTATTTGGATTGTGTGATGTATATGCCTTCATCCTGTCGAATAATTTGTACACCAAGAAAGACTTTTATCTCCCCAAACATTGACATCTCAAACTATTTTCTCATTTTATCTTCAAATTATTTGCATAACATATCATTACCTCCAAAAATTATATCGTCAGAAAATATTTCAGTGATCAAAATATTATCTTTAGTACCTTCTTTTAAATACATATTACTTTTATTACTTGTTCTTACAAATCCAATACTTATGAAATAAGAGTGAAGTATTGCATGACATGCTCTCAGTGCTTGTTTCAATCCATACAAAGCTTTGTGTGGTCTACAAACCATGTTTATCTTGTTAGGATCAATAAACCCTTCTGGTTCTTCAATGTATACCTATTCTTCTAGTATTCCATTTAGGAATGTAGATTTGACATCCATTAGTATACTTTGAATCCTTTGTAGGAAGCATAAGCAAGTATAATTCTTAGTCCTTCTATCCTAGCAATATGTGCAAAGGTTTCTCCATAGTCAATACCTTCTTCTTGTGCATACCCTTTTCATACTAGTCTTGTTGTTTTCCTTGTGACTTCTTCATTCTCATTCAACTTGTTTTTAAATATCCATTTGGTACCAATGAAATTTTTTGACTTGGTCTAGGTACCAATGTCCATGTTTTGTTCTTCTCAATATGCTAAATCTCTTCATTCATAGTACTAACCCATTCTCAATTCTAAATTGCAGTATTAACAGATTTAGGCTCAAAATCACAAATCAAACATCTAGTTCTGTGGATGGTGTCTTATGACATACTTGGCAAGTACCGATTCAGGTCTTTTTTCATCATTTTGATCATCATCTTCACCTTTATTTAGATCTTCATCTCTTGGTTCATCATTGTGAGCAATTTCTTGATTTTATGTGTGTGCACATTATTGCTCGGGTTCATTGGTCTGTCGTTCAGTAGTGATACATTGTTGTTCGGGTAGAGTGTCAATTTCTTCACTATAGATAAATCTATTTTATTCTTCTGGTTCTTTTGGTTCTTTTATTCTTTCCTCATCATTTTTCTTATTCATCCACTTTAACATTTGCACTTTAAATAATTTTGTTAGAGGATTTGTTAAGACATTTATAATCCTTGCTTTTGGTAGAATAACTTAGAAATATTCCTTCATCACCTTTGGAGTCAATATTTCCATTTCTATCATTTCTAAATATATAACATTGACCTCCAAAAACTCTAAAGTAACTTACATTGGGTGTGTATCCATACCTTAGCTCATAAGGTGTCTTATTGGTGTCTTTCTTCAATTGAACTTAGTTTGATCTATAGATGACAGTACTAAGAGGTTATCTCTAGAATGTTTGTGTGATGCCTTTTTTATGCAGAGGAAATCAATGATATTCATTCATCCTGCATATACTTTATTATCTTTCTTAAATCTATGTCCAAGACATCATAAAATCTGCATATCTCATTGTCTATATCTTTAGATATTGAATAGAGGCTCATAATCTTTCGTTATTCTCATAATAATATCAACTTGACATAAAAACACCAACTTAATATCATCTCCCATTTATATTGCTTACCAAAACTCACTAATAATCAAATTACATTCACTGATCTTTTTCATACCTTGCAGTTATGGTTCCAACTCGCACCTGCACATATGTATATAAGTCTGCCACCTTTTCTGTTCAAAAATATTGATCATGGAATAACATAATCTTGGCTGAAGCTTTGATATGGACATTCAACATCTTTTGAGTTACTTTCTATACAAATACCCTGCAAATAGTTCTCTCTCGGCTCTCCCAAAGTGACTGTCGAATGCAATATCTTCGGTCTCCACGCGACATGAACTAATCACCACTTCCCCATAACCTTTTCATATTTTGAAATCAATACACCCTTCGACTAATGGTTCTTGGGAAAAACCATTTTAGTCCTAAATACAATCATAGATTAGCAATCTAGTTTTAAACACATTCACAACGACTTCCACTATCATCCCAAATCGGGACTATTCTAAATGAGAGCACATTAAAAAAAAAAACCATTTACTATTCCTTCAAAGATAACACAAAACCCGAATCATATCACTATTGTATTATATCAAAAAATGAAAACCAAAAACAGACAATCGATAACACTTCATCATTATAGAAATCATCGAACTACATAAAACATTTTCATTATAGAGAGAAGGACTCCATGAGATTTGTGAATTCCATTTATCAACTTCATTCTTATACATTAAATTGGAATCCCAAAACATATATATAATTTGAATGGATACAAATATGAATGGCTCTCTGGCTGAAGGCCAAAGAGCCCGATTCTTTCCACAATCTTACCATTTTCCCAAACGTAACTTACTTTCGATCAACACCACATTCAATAACATATCATTCTCTATTCAAATAAAATATTAACAGTTACAAACCATACACTTACTCTATGTCTTTTGGTATTCCTTTCGGATTTTTGGTTACACGTGTCACATAATCTCTTTTTGAATACATTACAATGCCAATTAACAAATATATCATTTCTTGACATGATTCTAGAAAATTTTAAAATGACTTAATAGATAAACCATATCTTGACATCACTTAAATAATATTAAATTTTTAGGTGGAGGTTCCCCTACACAATACACCCGAGCTTAAAAATTTTCCTTGTCCCATGGAAATAATTTGGTGAGATTGTGCAAAAAAATTTCCTCTTCGTCTTCATCACCGAATCAATTCCTCTACTACTTCCTCTTTCTCTGTTAGATGACTCCCATCAATGGATCTTATACTGCTACCTTGATGGTGCTTCTTCCATTCCACAGTCTACTCCCCCATGCTACATCTCAACCATTTCCCCTCACCTAGGATTCCCTTATGCCTCTCTCCCTAGTCTATTGGTAGCACACAAGACCATCTCCCATGGCCCTCTCTAGTAGACCTTCCTATCCACCCATTTCCAGCTGAGCAAACCTGCACCAAATTTGCAACCAAAAATGACATAACAAGAATCTAAAATAACCCAATGCTTCCTTGTGTAGATCACCTTCCATAAACATGCTCTAAATATTCTGATCTCTAATACCAATTTGATGTAGAGGGCATTGATGGTATTCTTTCAACCTGCATATACTTTATTATATTTCTTAAATTTGCATCGAAGATATCACAAAATCTGCATATCTCATTGTCTGTGTCTTTAAACATAGAATAGAGTCTCATAATATTTCTTTATTCCCATAATAATAATATCAACTTGATATAACAACACAAACTTAATATCATCTCCCATTTACATTGCTGAACAAAACTCACCAATAATACAATTACATTCACTAGTCTTTCTCATACCTTGTGAGTCTAGTTCCAACTCCAGCCTGCGCTTATGGATATAAGTCTGCAACCTTTTCTATTCACATATATTGACCATGGAATAAGTTCATCTTGGATGTCACTTCAAGATGGACATTCAACATCTTTTCAGTTACTTTGAATACCAATACCCCTACACATAGTTCTCTCTCAGCTTTGGCAAAGTGACTGTCGAATGCATTGTCTTTGGTCTGCATGCATCATGAACTAATCACCACTTCCCGATAACCATTTCATATTTTGAAATCAATACACCAGGTGAGTAAGGTTTCTTGGAAAAACAATTGTAGTCTTAAATACAATCATATATTAGCAATCTTGTTTTAAACACATTCACAATGGCTTCCATTATCATCCCAAATTGGGACTTGTTGATGGGACTTTGGTGACCGGGTCTGCCAGCAGATGTAAGTTGTCACTGGGTACCAGGCTACCGGCCAACTCCACTTGCAAAGGTTGTCCATGGAAATGAGATTTACCAGGCCTCCAAGCACCTGAGGGTTGGGTCTTGACGGTGCAAGGCTTAGTTGGGAGATGTGACTATTTTCAAGGGGGATAGCTGGTTTCTTCAACTCGTTCTCTCTGGGGATTCAAATAGGTGAGGTTTCTCCAAGCATGCTTACACTTAGGAAATAAACTGAAAAAGATCCTACAGAGTTAGAAATATTTGATCTACCTATAGTTATGCTAAACATTCAATACATCAATAATGCTCTGATATACTACGCTAAATACCGAAGAAATACACAACCATTAGTTCATATTTTATCAGTAGCAAGGGAAAGGAGGTCATTAATCTACTTAAAGTATTAGAGTAGAAGACATAAGGAACATTAAACATAAAATACCATTAACTCAGAAGACAAAGTACCAACAATGTCATTGCAAGAACTCTCTCTTCTTCATTAACATTACTTCTAGCAATCACTGGTGCATGGTACAATGGTGGCTCCCAGGGAGCATCTAACTACTGAAAGCTTAAAGACCAAGGAGCATTTAGCTCCGCACTTGAAATGAAAATACTACTTTTCTATTACTATGGACTGAAAAATCATCAATTTCGCCGACCCCTGGAATAGGGCCAAACTTATTATTTATACACATTTTCCTTCTAACCCTTACCCTAACCCTATTTTACATCTTGCCATAAAATATATTATCCGGTGGTTGGTACTACCTACACCACTTTACAAAAGACCTCAAGATGGAGAAGGATTGACATGTCAAAAGAATAAGAAAAGAAGATGGAGTGGAAGAATCAGCCTCGAGAAGAGAGCTGGGAAGGAGAAGGAAGAAATCTGATCCCCCAGGGATTGAGGCTACATGCCTCATAAATGAGAAAAGTGGCACCCTGTCTCCAATGTGCCAGGTGTACTTCTGAAATGGCACCTCAGGAAGACCAACTATAAGAAAATTTCTCGCTGATCCGACGTGCCCTATTGTAGATAGCTACCCTCTGACAACCTTTATTAACCGCTTTGAAAGTGACTGGTTGGCCTTGGGGACCGGGACGCAGATCACCAAAAGAATACAAAAATGTAGGATTTGGGGCTCTGGGATCTGGGAACTTACATTCCAGAAGAATAACGAATACAAAAACACTTAGGTTTTCTCTGGCCCCCAGAGAATTTTATTGTTGCTTATTGTCATTGAAGGTCTAGAGGAGATGGGAGATTCCATCTTCATTAACTTCCTTAAGGCCAGCCCGCCGGTACTTAGCCACCTCAATCTGTTCCCCCAGGTCTAGAACATTCCCCTTAAATTCATCGGCCATCTTTGCCCATCATGGCCACTAAGTACCATGCGAGTTATTCCTGTCATTTAGGCTCCATCTATTGCCTCTGGGGATTTATACCTTGACTCCATTAACTCATCAAACTTCCCCAAAACATACTCCTCTAGTGTGCATGTGTCAGTGCTAAATGGATTAGCTCCGGAGACCTCTGTAACAAAAGACTTGTACAAATTAAAAGAATATTGTACTACATTAACTTTATACCACAGACTCCCCAGTAGTTGCTTGATTACCCACAATGTGAGGTCAAGTCTAGAGTACTGGGTTCTCACAAAATTGAAGGACTCTTCCCCCAAAATTCTGGACTTAGAAATAATATCTTCTCTGAGGCCGTGGAGCTCTTCTAATTCAAATTTCCATGTCTCACAATTTTTTATGTCACCCTCCCATATGCTAATGGTAGTTTCGGCTTGATGTAAGACATGGCGGGCCGCATATAGGTTTGGGAGGGTAGACACCAGGAAGCGTCGGACATTTCCCAGCTGTAAGGTGACCCATTCATCAACCGCTTGGGCTTTCTTCTTCATTGCTCATAGTGAATCTACATCACTTTGTGGAAGCGGTATATCTGATGGAGAGGCCTCAAGACGTATAACATTGATAGGTCAGGCCAGCTCAGTTAGCAACCCCATAAGGTTTGCATTTTTCTCCTTTTCTACCTTGATCTTTTGAGCCTCCTTTTCATAGCGAGCCTCTACTACCTTGGCTACTTCTTTTCACAGGTCTACCTCACCCTATGTTCCCCTCCTCCCCAGTGAAACCTCTATGATATTATAATCTCTGGCTTCGACCGTTGTTTCTCCACCTGGCCCAGTTTGAAGAGTGTGAACCATCTAGGCTTTCTTGGCCTTTGGTGGGTTCTATGCCTAGGCCATCATTTCTGTTAAGGAAAGGTGGGCTTGGGGTGTTGCTAGAGGTGCCTTCCTCTTTCAGGGTTTTTATTAACCATAGGGGCGGTAGGGGTGGCTTGGTACCCAAAATGTGTTCCTGTGACTTCTCCCCGATATCTTGTTGTGCCCCTTCATCAGGATGAGCCTCCTCTGATTCTTTTCCTATGTCTCCTGGTTCATTGGTGACATTTCCTTTGGTGACACCTATGTCTTCTACCATGGCCTTTGCATATTTGGCCATGTCTAGGTCTTCATTTTTCACCCTAGGGTTTTCTTCATCTTGTTGTTCCTTTTCTTCCTCAGCCTCTGTTGCTGTGATGTCCTCTTCCATTGGCACATATTTTGGTAATGGGGGAGGTAACAGGCCATGATTCAGTGTTTGAGCCACAGTTATTACCTCCCCAAATGTCACCTTTGGGAGTGGTGTTTGGAACACGGTGGTTGAGGTTACAGTTTTTACTGAAGGTCTAGTTCCCCTAGCTAATGCCATTTGTTCACTTTTCTTTTGTTGGTCCACTCCTGTATCCTATATCTCGAGGACTTCAAAGGAAATTTCTTATTCTACCTCTTCCTTTTCTTGTCCCTGCTCCTCCTGCTCCTATGCAGGTTCCTATTCTGGAGTTTCCTCCTACTCTGGGGCTTTAGCCTATGTCTGCTCAATGTCCCCCTGCAAATTCTTGAATTTGTTAGTTGTAAAAATATCATCAAATTCATCTTGCAAGGGAAGGTTGGTCGGGACATGAGCAGGTTTCGATTCCCTCTCCAGCTCTGGGGAGTCAGAAGAAAGGATTTCAACTTGTGAGATCTGAGACATCCCTAGCTTTGGCTCTGCCTTGGGATTTGGGTTAAGCTTTTTCTTTCTCCTAGTGACTAAAGGTGGCCCCGCATCCCTTAGTACTGTTTGTTTTTCTAGATCCACTCTTGTTGCCCTGACCATTAGGGCTACTAGTGCAGGGAAGGAGGGAGGATGAAATGGTCTAGTCATGAGTACCGGAATAGCCAGCCATGTGATTAGATTCTCCCTTATTTGTTGGGAGGCCACTATTGATTGCTTTAGCTATTCCTTTATTGGGGTCTCCCATATGGCTCGGGTCTCCATTATTCATTTTCCCTTGTCTCCTCCTTGTGAGGAAGTCCCAGCTCCCAAGGTTAACTTTGGCACTGGCTAAGCAGCCTTGTAGACGCTCCCTGGGCACACCTTCTTAAAGTAGGCATTGTTGCATTCGACCATGTCACGGGTGAACTCTTTAATGGTGGGCCCCTCTTAGGCATTCTATTCAACTAGTGGGAGGGCCAACTTATCAATCCCCTTGGCTTTGTATTGGGGATCTATTGTGGATCTAGAGTCTGAGAAGTCCTCTGGAAATCTTTGGAGCTTTACCCTTTCCATCATTCCCATGGTCATCCAAATGTAATGCCAGCTCTGGACTTCCATGTCATCCTAGAAATCTTCCCAGAAGTCTTCCATGTGGTATTGGATGGGCTCTATACCCGGGGAAGTGCCAACGCAATTTTTCCAAGTGAATCAAAATTCTTTCGTGTCAAGTAGAATTTTGCTAAGTTATAGCTCTTGAGCTCATTGTCTACTTCCTTGGCCATGACCAGACTACACAAGTAATTACCACAGGTAATTGGAAAAGGGATGTTTGTCACCTTCTTAGAGGCGTAGAGGGCATGTAGCTCCATTATTTATCTATAATACTCTAAAATAATTATCTTGTTCCCACAATGCTTGGGTAACAAGTAAGGTTTCCCAGAGAAACTGGTTACCCTTATGTATGTATGTTGCTGTAACTATATATAATAATGGCCATAAATTCTAACTAGATTCATCACCTCTATGGAGAGGTGGTATCCTACATCCCAGGTAAGTGTAAGCAAGTTGTAATAGATGAAGGTGTCATTCACGTGGAAAAAATTGGGGAAACTGGCCTCCCATTGGATTTGTGGGAAAAAGTCCTAGGGAGCCTTCTAACTGGGGCCAATCCTGAGTACGCCGGATGTAAGTAATCCATTCATGGTGGGCCATTGTTGCGCTAGGGCCCAGAGGACATAAGAAGTCATATAGAACTATCACTTTTGAACCACCTGTAGAAACTGAGAATCTACATGGTTGGAGATGATGGAGGCCCAATCAAAATATTCTCCCTTGGTGGAGATGCCAAGTAGAAAATAGTACATCCATGGTGAAAATTCTTGGGCATGGGGTTGCGTAAAGACCTGGGATAGTACTATTATCCCCATATCGATACTTTCCTTAAATTCAGACCGTGGGAGTTCTAGCTTCATTCTCTTTGGATCCATCTTCGGGGTCTTGAACTAGTTGTTATTTATGTATATTTGGGCTGCTTCCTCCAATGGTTTGAACTTCACTAAGGCATCTACTCTGGTAACCACAGTTGGTTTATTGAATTGAGGGATCGCCAAGCCCATTTGGAAGGTAGCGGCGTTGAGAGACACCATAGGGGTAGGATACTTGGTGGGTTCTGGGGTTGCGAGCATGATGACCCAAACAAAAGAGTTGTAATGTGCTGCAAGTGTGAGGATTAACTATAGAGACTACACTAAGCATGGAAAATAGGATGGCTTGAGGATCCCAGAATCCCTGACGTTGATCGCCAGTGGATCCCCAGCCTGCCGCTGAATGTACATTATTTTCACCAAGGCCTGCATTTCAGCCCAGATCCCAACACTGGTCTCGGTAATAAACTATAATTTGGAATCGATCTTTGATCCCACAATGACATTATCTTTCATGTATTTCACACTAAGGGGCAATTTTTCCAAGGCCCTCTCCATTTTAGATTTTATGGCTACCCTGGTGACTGCTGCAAAAGGAAGTTTCAAACTCCTGGGTGGTGAAGATGTGAAAGCCTTAGACATGATGAAAGTATATTGCTTTGGAAACCTGCAAGGCAAGGTGACTATCAGCTATATAGACAAATAATACTCTGGGATCTAGAGATCTTACCATCGAGGTGTCTATTTTCCCTAAGAAGTTAGTTTAGTTCAAAAATGCCAGAAAGTATATATATTTTGCAAACTTGGAAATTTAACAAATATTCGGGCCCGAGGGTCTCATCATACTTAGTAAAAGAAAGATGTGGGTTAGGTGAGGGAAAGAGACCTAGAGTCCAGAAAACTAACCGTTGGAAGGAGTGTGAAAAGTGAACTGTCAGGTGCATCTGAGCGTCATGTGGATATGCAATAAATGGAAGTTATGGCGATGGCCGCGGAGCCAACTGTCTGAATGCGTGAAAAGTGGAGGCCACTTAGATAGTTTCAAATGCATGCGTGGGATGTAAACGGGACAGTCATTAAGGTTGGTTTATGAGGAGAGAGAAAACCACTTGGTTGGAGCCAGCCGAGAGCTGAGTTTCAACCAGGTGGTATCCTACATAGAATGAACTCACAAATTTGGGAATAAGAATAGGGGAAAAATGACGAGCTAGTTATGAAACTGGGTGGATATACACAAAATATACATCATATAAAACATATATACGTCAGGGCCAAAAGGTATATACATGCAAAATGGAAGGATATACATTAAAATATAGCAAATGTACATATACACAAAATGCAGAGCCACTACCTAAGAAAAAATAGAAAATGTACACGCATAGACATCATTTACATTATCTATAAACTATGCTACATCTGCACAAAGGGAAGACAAATCTCTGGTAGAGCTGACCCACCAACGGGTGGCAAAACCAGAAGTAGAAACAAAATGAAAATGCAAGACAAACACAAACCAAAAAAAATGAAAAGCCAGGAAACGGAGAGAAACAAAGAAACCAACCTAAAAATCAGAGAGGAAGGAAGAAAAGGCAGCCGCAAATGCTCTGCAACAACTCCTACCTTCAAAGGATCACCACTCCACACTAGAAAGCACTTGAAATTTTTTAGAAGAAATCAAAAATAGCTCACATTAGACTCTGCTCAAATTGTTGTGATATCATGGTAATTGTGAAAATGATAGGTGATTTCTATTTATAGCTAGGGTAAAAGCAAGTTACCTCTCCTTGTACAAACTATGGAACAAGCCGACCTCTGGACTTTGGGCATGGGGATTCTATGTGACCATATCTTCTTATGGAAAGAAGACATCATGGAAAAGAATCCTGAAGTCTAGAATCTAGATCCTAGACAAAGAACGACCAACTCTGGGACCGAGTCCTAGAGACATGAGGGACAAAAACAAAAGCAAAACCAACACCGTGGGAAAGAAAACCTGGGGAAGGAAAACAAAGAAATAAAGGAAAGACAAGGCAAGAGCCAAAATAGAGAACAAAAAAAGGGGGACCCAACATTTTACACACAAAATGTAGGGACGGGGATGTAGGGCATTAAAAATGGCGACTATCTAAGATGAATGCCTTAGTGCATTCGAGAACTATAGAATCTCTGGTTAGCAAAAACTAGAACAAATCGTTACTTGAAGTATCTTACTTGTAAAGAGTAACCTGTCTGAGAAAATATGGCCATACGCATTTTAGTCCATGATCTATTCATCAGTGGTGAAGTGTGTGCTTTGGAAGAGAATCAAGTCGATGACCTCTGGGAGAAGCAGAGAAGAGGCACTAAGTATATAAAACCCTGAAGTCATCAGATTTTCTCTCTTCCCCTGGAGACCGGAGTTTTATCCCATTTCTTTTTCTTGTATGTTTCTGGGTGGGAGGGCGGTACTTCTTTCACCATCAAGCTAAAGCTTAACTAAATTCAATGGTGGTACTTCTTTCACCATTCCGCCCACCTTAATGTGCTAAATGGGGGAGAAAAACTACAGACCCGGAAAAATCCTTTTAAAAGTTTAGAATTGGGTCAACTGACTAGTGCAACCGATCTACCCTCAATGTGTCCAATTACTTTTCCCTTATTTTTATTTCACTGATTACCATACTTTTGGAGATAAAACCGATGAAGATTACTCATAATGTGCTACCAAACTTTCAAAATAACTCTGGAGACCAGACCAATTCCACCATGTTAACAATAGATTCTTAAGTTTACCATGTTAAAGACAACATCCTGGAGACCATATGTTATTTGAAGCATACCAATCCTTAAAAAAGGGAGAGTAAAATGCCAGAACCCAAAAAGAAGACAAGAAAAGTGAAAACAACCAAAGAAAAAGGGCGGTCTCAGAGGATGGCTAGCAAGACTATTTACAAGGAAAGGTACCTCCCAACAAGGCACTGGGAAAGAAATATTTACAAGCTAGGAACGTTACATAAAATACAACTTTGGGAAAACCAACCTTATTCGAAATAATGCTTGAGAAATTGTCCATTGACGAGAAATGGGATAGGTTCTCTATTCATGGTGTTAAGGCGGTAGGTATTTTCCCTGCAGATCTCTGAGATTAGGTATGCCCGAGCCAGAGCTGTTGGAACTTGGTGTGATTTCCTTTCTTTTCCTGGGCCTTGTCGCATAGCAGGACCAAGTCTAAAATACAAAAGGCCTTGTATTGGGCTCTTTGGTCAAACCATCATTTTACCACTGCTTGATGACACATGAAATGTTCAAGGGCTGCATCTCACTATTCCTCCATCTGCACCAGTTTTAGGAGCTGAACCTCCATGATATTATCTTGGTTGTTGAATTTCTGCATAAACTACAAAACATGATCTATAAGATGATTGGGAACACTGGGTTTTTTCCATAAACCAGATGGAATGGGCACATTCCTAGGGCAGCCTTAATTCAAATGCGATCCACCAGAGGAAGAATCTCAACTTTTGGTGCCAATCCTAGGGATTCTATTCTAGCAGGTGTTTGATCACTTCAAGTAGATTTTTTTTTGTCGATTCAGCAACACCATTCCCCTGGGGGTAATAGTTGCTGGAAAAATTTAGAGTGATCTTCTGATTATAGGTCCACTCAAGTAATTGCACCAAAAAAAATGTTGGACCATTGTCACACACTATGGCAAAGGGCATTCCAAATCTCGTGACAATGTTTTCCTCTAGGAATTTAATAACTATGTCTGCCATGTTGTTTTTGTAAGGCATAGCTTCAAACCACTGGGTGCAATAATCGGTTGTAGTCAAGATGTATTGGTGGTTGGAAGATGAGTTGGGGTTAGTTTCCCTAATGAATTCAAATGCCCATTGGGTGAAGGGCCTAGCCTCAAGGACTGGATGTAAAGGCATAGCCGGATTATGCTCACGGTGTGCCACAGTTTGACAAGTGTGGCATCTATGAATGTGAGTGTAAACATCTTTGAATATGCAGGGCCAATAATATCCAGCCCAGAGGATTTGATGGACAGTGGCGTCGGCTGAGCCATGCCCGGTCCCAAACTGTCCATGGAATTCTTCAATCATTTTCGTAGCTTGGTCCCTATCAATGCATCAAAGGTACACTCCCTCATAATTCCTATGGTAAAGCACAGAGTTTTTTATCATAAAGTGAGTACTTCTCATCTGCAAAGCGTGGTGTTTTTTGGGAGGTAACCCCTCCAAGAATTTGTTGTTTAACATCAAGTACACCAAATCTATGTACCATGGGTCTCAACTGATGGACTCCACCATGTAAGTTTGACATTCTATGCAGGGAGTTTCCTCTTCCATTGCTCGACTTAGTCTCTGGCCTCAGACTATATTCATGGGTTGCATTTCCAAGTCATATTCCTGGAGGATGACCATCCATTTTCCCCGTGTGTCACCCAATTCACTCTAGATCAGCAGAGTTTTCATAGCCTAGTTTGGGATGATAGCATATACCTTGCTCTAAAGTATATAATGACAGAATTTCTTCACGGTGCAAACAAGGGAAAATGCCTATTTTTCCAATGATGAGTAATGGAATTCAGTGTTCTTGAAGGGGGAGCTCATGAAAGCTATGGGTCATTCTTCCCCTTCAACCTTTTGAGTTAATACTGTCATGGCAGAATGCGGTGAAGCAAAGGAATAAATATAGAATGGGAGGGAGTAGTCTAGACTAGCCAGGACAGGTGCCTCTATTATCGTCTGTTTGATCTAGGAGAATGCCCACTTTTCTTCAAGACTCCACTCAATCTTGGTATCCTTTTTCATCATCTCGTTTAGTGGTTTGACTATCTCGGCGAATTCAGTAATGAACCACCATACAAAGTTGATCTTTTTGAAGAAGGATCACATCTATTTCTTGCTATTGGGCATTTGTAGGTTTAGCAGTGCTTCAACTCTCTTAGGATCAATGGATATACCCTTCTTGGAGACAATATTCCCAAGCAATTTCCCTTCGGTGACCCCGAATATGCACTTCTTGGGGTTGAGGGATATTCCATACCGGTGATACTTCTCATAGATCTGGGCGAGGTGGGAAGAATAGTCATGCATGTCCTAAGAAAAGATAGCCAAATCATCCATGTAGATGATTATACACTGATTCACAAGGCCCTCAAATGCAATGTCCATATCCTTTTGAAATGTGGCTCCTATGTTAATTAAGCCAAAGGGCATCCTCCGATATGCAAACATTCCCCACTTGGTGGTGAACGCCATTTTCTCTCTATCTTCTTACTTAACCATGACTTAGTTATATCCGGAGTACCCATCCAGGAAAGACATCATTTGGGATCCATTCACTATTTGCAACACCTCATCCAACGAGGGGAGAGGGTGATTATCCTTCTTGGAGGCCCTATTCAAGTTTTGAAAATCCATGCAAAGGAAAATTTCATCGCTCTTCTTTCTCACAGGGACCAAATTGGCAACCCACGTAGTGTGCCAAATTGGAAAGGTTATCCGGGCTGATAGAAATTTCTCCACCTCTTGATGAATCAGAGGCTCGATCAGTGGGTTGACTGGTCATTGATTTTGCTGAAAAGGCTTAGCAATAGGTTTCAGGGGGATGGTATGAGTCATAACGAATGTGTCGTATGTTTTTAAATCCTCATATCCCCATGCAATTATGTCTATGTATTCTCGGAGAACCACAAGAATCTTCTCCTTATCCTCAGCGGAGCAGGAGGTGCCAATGTGTATCATCTTTTCTTCACCGGGCTGGCCGATGTTTACTTTCTTGAATTTTCCTCCCACAGAGGAGGATGACATCTTTTCCTAGCCGTGAGGGTTTGAGTTGAAGATACATTCAAGCACGGCCATCTCCTCAGGGATAGTGTTGGCAGGTAGATCCATGACCCCATCATCTTCACCACCCTCCCTAGTATCATCATGGTCTCGTTCCTCTACTATATGGTCCTCAATGACCCCAACATTGGCCATGAAGGCTAGGATATGTTGATCGTCCTCAAAATACTAAAAGTGGTTGACATTATCTGGGATAGAGGGAGTGGGGATCATCTCAATGGAGAAGCTCTGGAGTCATGATCCACCCATGAACTCCAATGTGCTAGCAGAAATTGCAAGGGCATCCGAGACATAATTCTGTCACCAGGGAATAAGATCAATGCTGAAGGCATCGAAATATTCAATAAGGCTCCATGCTCAATTGCGATATGTAGCCAGCCTTTTGTCATGACATGTATACTGACTCCAGACTTGTTTGAAAATCAAATTTGAATCACCCAGAGCCCAAAGGTGGGTGATCCCTTTCCTTAATGCAAAGAGGAGTCCAAGGACCAAAGCCTTATACTCTATAACATTGTTTCTGTAGTTGAAGTGCAGCCTGTAGGATGCAAGGAAAGATTTTCCTCATGGGTTGATTAATTCTACTCTGGCCCCACAACCTTGTTTGGACCGGGACCCGTCAAACTTAAGTGTCCAAAGATCATTGCTTGTAGTCTAGAATTGGGGAGATGGAGTATTCTTTGGATTTCTTTTGGGAGACTTGGGAGGGTCTTCCTCCTACAGTGATTGCGCATGGGTGAGGTTTACCTCTGGAGGGGTTTGGAATTGAGATCCCAGGGGAAATTGCACCAAAGGAGTGCTTCAAGTGGGAATACTAGGCTCCAGGGAATCAACTGTATGTTCTTTATTCTGGAAGGCATCCATGTGCCAGGTAGCGACAGAAAGGTAAGGCTCACACTCTAACTTTGAATGTTTTTGATAGTGTATTTGGCACCAAGTACCAGACAAGAGTGTGGTAGGGGTCGCTGCGGCACCCTGAGAGTTAACTTCAACTCTCAAATTTTCTTCTAGGTCCTAGGTTATCTACATAGCTATTGAATCCTCCTCGGGGGTGAAATCAAATGTTAAGATTTCAATAGGTTGGTACACCCCAGGGGAAGTCTGAGAGAAGAAGGCCTCACTAACCCTCTAGACTTTGGTAAGGGCTTGCTTCATCCGGGGCTCACTCTCAACCTAGATCTTGTTTGATTCTCCTTCCTAGGGGATCCATAAGTGGGAAAAGTTGGTCGAAATGTATTTGTTCAAGGACTTAGACTAATTCTAACTTAATAACATCCCATAAGTCTTTGGGATGTCCACCACTTGGATATCAATTATGCTGGCTATTCTGGGGTCCTTGATAAGCTGTATCTAGACGTTCTTCAATTCCCCCACCATTTTCATGGTAGTTTTATCCAGTTGAATCACCGCGCCATTAGATGGGGTGGGATGAAATCCAAGCTTATAGAATATGGATAAGGGCATGATGTTCCCTGAAGCTCTAGAGTCTACTAGGAAGTTGTTTATGTTTTTGCCTTGGATATTTAGGCCTAGTAGGAAGGGAGGATATTCATTGTTTCCCCAAAAGACAGCCATGTTGGCATCCTCAAAAGAGACAGTCTTGGGTGGGCGACTGACAGCCTCTAGTTTTCCCAAGAGCTTTAGAAGAGACTTCTTCTACTCGGGATAATTTAGAAAAACCTCCATCAAGGTCATGGAGGTGGTGGTTTTTTTTAACACATTTGGAATGTCAAATCTTCCTCCCAGGAATTGGTGGCTTCCCTCGGCTAGGTCTTTCGCTTGGTTAGAGCTAGAACCTTTTGGAGGGGTGATTCAGTCAGTTTTATTTTCCAAGGGAGGAGTATCCTTGGTAGGAGGTTTTGGCATGTAAACTGGTCCTTTACCAACCTAGCTCTGCATGTTTTAAGGAGGCCATGGGTTGGTGAAGGAATTGGCCTCAAAGGCCAGAATTGATTCATCAAAGAATCCTACAATTTGGATTCTTCTTCATCTTCTCTGGAGGATCCAAATAAGATGGTCTCATAGGTGAATGCACCATGAGTTGGCTCTTGCACCAGAGGTTTTGGAGGAGTAGCATCATGAGATTGTTTCCTGTCCAGCTAGGAAATCATGATGACTTTCTCCAGCGTGGCATAGTTCACCTCGTTGTGGGAGTCTGTGTCATGCAATCTACACCAATTGGTCATGGGATGGAAGTATGTGACTGGTGTGAAATGTGATGGTCTAGTACCACTTTGATTGGCATTTTGGTTTGGAGGTGGGTCTCCGGTGTTCGCATTATTATTCCATTGTTGTTGGTTGGGCCGAGGCCCTTTGTTGAAGTTTCTCCCCCTGACATTGTTGTTTCATTGGCAGGAGAAAATATTCCCTCTTTGGGAATTGGAATTCTTGGGTACATATGACCCCGCCTTCAGCTTACCCATGTCCATAGTTAGGGTGGACAACATTCACCAGATGGATTCAACCTTGGTGATCAACTGAGTGTTTGCATCATAGTGTGATGGTTGTTGTTGTTGGTTCCCTGGAAAGGTAGCAGTATTTGTCAGAGTTGAGGGTAGCAATCCTCTAGCCGCAGATGACTGAAAGAAGGGCATTCTGGGTGGTTGTGTATGAGGTTATTGTGCCTGCTATAGCTGATTCCAAGGGAATACTTCCAGACCTGGTATTTCTTGAGTCTGTGATGGATAAACATACTGGGCTTGTTGGTCTATTCGCGTTTGCGGGGGATTCAATTACCATCGCAGGGGCACCCATTTCCAAATTGGGGTTATATCCCCTGGCGTACATTATTCCACCAGGGATCATGTTGAAAGGTGTGCTTTTCCCAATCCCACACGGGGATTTGTTGAGTCCATGAGATAGTTCTAAGGCTAGGTTGTAAACTTTTTCCAAAGTATCCTGGTCGCCTAGGGCGGTTGTTATCCAGATGAGAGTGGCAACAAAGGGGTCCATCACATTGAGATAGGTTTGTATGGTTACTTCTAGAGATGGAATGAAAGGGCCCGTGCACCACTTCAAGGAACATTGGAACCGATGATTGAATGTTGCTAGGGGCTCATTAGGTTCCTTTTTGATAGAGATGAATTGGCTATGGGACCAAGCTAGATCCACATGTACGTCAAAGGGAGCCAAGAAGGCATCCTCCATGTCCTGCCAATTGTTGATGGAGTTGGCGGGAAGGTTTGGGTACCAGTTCAACTCGCCCTATCACAGGGACAAGGGAAATATCCAGGTCACAACATCTTCATGTTGGTTCTGGTGTTAGTTCATGGGATCTTTGTATGCCTATGAGTGCTCTTCTACAGTTCATGAGCCTAAGTGTTCATATCATGGGCAAATATTCTCTGGGTGTGAGGGTAAGTCATTGGCTACGCCCAGAAAAGTCCCCATAGGGGACCCAGTGTTACCCAAGTATGAAGCCATTTGGGGAACTAGATTTTGAGAAGTTTGAGAGTTGTTTCCCGAGATTGGCTGAGAAGTTTGGAAATTCTGAGGTATACTAGACCCCCAGATAATAGTGACTGGTGTGGTTTTTGGGGTCCATTTCTTTCAAGCAGGAGGCTCAAGTTCGACAAACCTTTCAGGGTTCAAGGCTGATCTAAGGATTCTCTCAAATTTTTCTGGGGAGAAAGACCCAATCCCACTGAAGGCTTGATTCCTAAAAGTATGGATTGGGGAACCCTCAAGAGGTGTAAAATTATAATCTCAAGAGGGGGACAGGTTCATACCCTCCTTCTAGCGCTAGTTTTTGTTGACGGGACACTAGTGACGAGGTTCGCCAGTAGATGTAAGTTGTCACTGGGTACCGAGGTACCAACCAACTTTACCTGCAAAGGTTGTCTGGGGAAGTGAGATTCCTTGGGCCTCCAAGCACCATAGTGTAAGGTCTTGATGATGTGGGGCTCAGTTGGGAGATGTGACTATTTTTCAGGGGGATAGCTAGTTTCTTCAACTCATTCTCACTGGGGATTCCAATAGGTGAGGTTTCTCCAAGCACACTTAAACTTAGAAAATAAATTGAAAAAGATCCTGTAGAGTTAGAAATATTTGATCTACCTATATTTATGCTAAACATTCAATACATCAATAATGGTCTGATATACTATGCTAAATACCGAAGAAATACACAACCATCAGTTCATATTTTATCAGTATCAAGGGAAAGGAGGTCATTAATCTACTTAAAGTATCAGAGTAGAAGACATGAAGAACATTAAACATAAAATACCATTAACTCACAAGAAAAAGTACCAACAACATCATTGCAAGAACTCTCTCTTCTTCATTAACTTTCCTTCTAACAATCACTAGTGCATGGTACAATGGTGGCTCCCAGGGAGCATCTAACTACTGAAAGCTTAAAGACCAAGGAGCATTGAGATCCACACTTGAAATGAAAATACTACTTCTCTATTACTATGGACTGCAAAATCATCAATTTTTGTGACCCTTGGAATAGGGCCAGACTTATTATTTATACACATTTTCCTTCTAACCCTAACCCTAACCCTAACCCTATTTTACATCTTGTCATAAAATATATTATCTGGTGGCTGGTACTACCTACACCACTTTACAAAAGACCTTGAGATAGAGAAGGTCTGACATGTCAGAAGAATTAAAAAATAAGATGGAGTGGAAGAATTGGCCTTGAGAAGAGAGCCAGGAAGGAGAAGGAAGAAATCTGATCTCCCAGGAATTGAGGCTACATGCCTCGTAAATGAGAAAAGTGATGCCGTATCTCCAATGTGCCAGGTGTACTTCTGAAATAGCGCCTCAGGAAGACCAACTGTCAGAAAAATTCTCACTGATCTGACATGCCCTGATGTAGCTAGATACCCTCTCAAAACCTTTATTAACCACTTTGAAAGTGACAAGTCAGCCTTGGGGACTGGGATGCAGATCACCGAAAGAATACAAAAATGTAGGATCCAGGGCTCTGGGATCTAGGAACTTACATTCCAAAAGAATAAAAAATACAAAAACACTTAGGTTTTCTCTGGCCCCTAGAGAATTTTATTGTTTCTTATTGCCATTGAAGGTATGGAGGAGAAGGGAGATTCCATCTTCATCAACTTCCTTAAGGCCACCCGACCAGTACTTAGCCACCTCAATCTGTTCCCCTAGGTCTGGAACATTCCCCTTAAATTCATTAGGCATCTTTGCCACATCATGGCCATTGAGTACCATGTGAGTTATTCTCATCATTTGGGCTCCATATATTCCCTTCGAGGATTGATATCTTGACTCCATTAGCTCATCAAACTTCCCCAAAACATACTCCTCCGGCGTGTATGTGTCAGTGATAAATGGATCAACTCTGGAGACCTTCATAACAAAAGACTTGTACAAATTGAAAGAATATTGTACTGCATTAACTTTATCCCACAAAGACCCCACTAGTTGCTTGATTACCCCCAATGTGAGGTCAAGTCTAGAGTGTTGGGTTCTCACAAAATTGAAGGACTCTTCCCCCAAATTTCCAGACTCAGAAACAATATCTTCTCCAAGGCCGAGGAGCTCTTCTAATTCAACTTTCCATGCATCACAATTTTCGATGTCACCCTCCCATATGTTGATGGTGGTCTCAGCGTGATGTAAGACATGGTGGGCTGCATATAGGTCTAGGAGGGTAGACACCAGGAAGCACTGGACATTTCCCAACTATAAGCGACCCATTCATCGACCGCTTGGGATTTCTTCTTCATTGCTCATAGTGAATCTACATCACTTCATGGAAGTGGTATATATTATGTAGAGGTCTCCAAAGGTATACCATTGATAGGTTGGGCTAGCTCAGTTAGCAACCTCATAAGGTTTGCATTTTTCTCCTTTTTTTCCTTGAGATTTTGAGCCTCCTTTTCATAGCGAGCCTCTACTGCCTTGGCTGCTTCTTTTAATAGGTCTACCTCACCCTATTTTGGCCTCTTCCCTAGTGACACCTCTATGATATTATAATCTCTGGCTTTGGCCATTGCTTCATCTATGTCTGGGGGAGGTGTTTCTATCACTGCAACTATTTCTCCACCCATCCTGGTTTGAAGAATGTGAACCATTCAGTATTTCTTGGCCTTTGGTAGGTTCTATGCCTCGGCCATCATCTTTTCTAAGGAAAGGTGGGCCCAGGGTGTTTCTAGAGATTCCTTTCTCTTTCAGGTTTCTATTAATGATGGGCGCAGTAGGGGTGGATTGGTAGCAAAAATGTGTTCCTATGACTTCTCCCTGATATCTTGCTATGCCCATTCATCAAGATGAACCTCCTCTGATTCCTTTCCTGTGTCTCCTAGTTCACCAACAACATTTCCTTCAGTGACAACTGTGTCTTCTACCTTGGTGTCTGCATCTTTGGCCATGTCAGGGTCTTCATTTGTCACCTTGAGGTTTTCTTTGTCTTGTTGTTCCTTTTCTTGCTCACCCTCTATTTCTGGGATGTCCTCTTCCATTGGCACATCTTTTTGTAATGGGGGAGGTAACGGGCCAAGATTCAGTGTTTGAGCCGGAGAGATTACCTCCCCAAATGTCACCTTTGGGAGTGGCACTTGGAACACGATGGCTAAGGTTATGGTTTCTCCCAAAGGTCTGGTTTCCCTAGCTAATGTCATTTGTTCACTTTTCTTTTGTTGGTCCAGTCCCGTATCCTATATCTCTGGAACTTCAGAGGCAATTTCTTGTTTTGCCTCTTCCTCTTCTTCTACCTGCTCCTATGCAGGTTCTTGTTCTGGAGTTTCCTCCTGCTTCGAGGCTTCATCCTCTGTCTACTCAATATCCCCCTGCATATTCCTAAATTTGTCGATTGTAAAAAAATCATCAAATTCATCCTGCGGGGGAGGGTTGGCTGCGACATGAGTAGTTTCTGGTTCCCTCTCTGGCTTCGGGGAGTCGGAAGAAAGGATTTCAACTTGCGGGATCTAAGGCATCCCCAGCTCCAACTCTGCCTTGGGCTTTGGGTTAAGCCTTTTCTTTCTCCTAATGACTAAGGGTGGCCCCATATCCCTTAGTATTTCTTGTTCTTCTAGATCCACCACTATTTCCCTGACCATTAGGGCTGCTAGTGAAGGGGAGGAGGGAGGATGAATTGGTTTGGTCATGAGTACTATAGTAGCCAGTCATGTGAATAGATTCTCCCTCATCTACTGGGAGGCTACTATTGATTGATTCAAATATTCCTTTATTGGGGTCTCCCACACAGTCGGGGTCTCCATTATTCCTTTTCCCTTGTCTCCTCCTTGTGAAGAAGTCCTGGCTCCCGGGGTTAACTTTGGCACCGGCTGGGCAGCCTTGTAGACGCTCCCTGGGCACACCTTCTTAAAGTAGGCATGGCTGCGTTTAAGCACAATGTAGGTGAAATCTTTAATGGTGGGCCCCTCTTGGGAATTATAGTCCACTAGTTGGAGGGCCAACTTATCAATTGTGGATCTAGAGTCTGAAGAGTCCTCTAGAAATCTCTAGAGTTTTAACCTTTCCATCATTCCCATGGTCATCTGAATGTAATGCCGGCTCCAAACTTCCATATCATCCTGGCAATCTTCCTAGAAGTCTTCCATGTGGTATTGGTGGGGCTTTGATGCCTGGGGAAGTGTCGATGCAATTTTTTTGTGTAGATCAAAATTCTTCTGCGCCAAGTAGAATTCTGCTAAGTTATAGCTCTTGAGCTCATTGTCTACTTCCTTGGCCGTGGTTAGACTACACGAGTAATTCCCATAGGTAATTGGGAAAGGGATTTTTGTCACCTTCTTCAAGGCATAGAAGGCATGTAGCTCCATTATTTCTCTGCAATACTTTAAAAGAATTATCTTGTTCCCACAATGCTTGGGTAACAATTAAGGTTTCCCAAAGAAAATAGTTACCCTTATGTATGTATGTTGCTGGAACTGTATATAATAATGGTCGTAACTTCTGACCAAATTCATCACCTTTGTGGAGAGATGGTATTATGTATCTCGGATAGGTGTAAGCAGGTTGTAATAGATGAAGGCGTCATTCACCCAAATTTTTTTGGGGAAAATAGCCTCCCATTGGATTTATGGGAAAAAGTCCCAGGGAGCCTTCTAACCCAGGCCAATCCCATGTACGTTGGATGTAAGTAATCCATTGGTGGTGGGTTGTTGTTGTGTGAGGGCCTAGAAGACATAAGAATTCATATACAACTTCTGCTTTTGAACCACCTATAGAAACTGAGAATCTACATGGTTGGAAATGATGGTGGCCCAATCAAAATATTCTCCCTTGATGGAGATGCCAAGCAGAAAATAGTACATCCATGCTAAAAATTCTTGGGCATGGGGTTTCCCGAAGACCTAAGATAGTGCTATTATCCCCATCTTGATACTTTCCTTAAATTTTCACCGGGGGAGTTCTAGCTTCATTCTCTTTGGATCCCTCTTCAGGGTCTTGAGCCAGTTGTTATTTATGTATATTCGGGTTGCTTCCTCCAACAATTTGAACTGCACTAAGGAATTTACTCTGGTAACCATAGTTGGTTTTTCGAATTAAGGGATCCCCAAGCCCATTTGGAAGGTAGCAGCATCGAGAGAGACCATAGGGGTAGGATACCCGGTGGGTTCCAGGGAGGTGAGCATGACGGCCCAAACATAAGAGTTTTAATGTGCTGCAAGTGTGAGGATTAACTTTGGAGACTGCACAAAGCATGAAAAATAGGCTACCTTGAGGATCCCAGAATCCCTGACATTGATTGCTAGCAGATCCCCAGCCTACCATTGAATGTACATTATTTTCACCAAAGCCTGCATTTCAGCCCACATCTCGACACTGTTGTTGGTAATAAAATATACTTTGAACTCGATCTTAGATCCCACAAGGGTGTTATATTTCATGTATTTCACACTAAGGGGCTATTTTTCCAAGGCCCTCTCCATTTTAGATTTTACGGCTGCCCTAGTGACCACTGCGGAAGGAAGTTTCAGACTCCGGGGTGGTGAAGATGTAGAAGCCTCAGACATGATGGAAGTATATTTCTCTGGAAACCTACAAGGCAAGGTGACCATTAGAGTATATAGACAAATAATACTTTGGGATCCAGAGATCTTACCATCATGGTGTTTGTTTTCCCTAAGAAGTTAGTTTAGTTCAAAAATCCCATAAAGTATATATATTCTACAAACTTGGAAATTTAACCAATATCCAGGCCCGGGGGTCTCATCATACTTAGTAAAGGCAAGATGTGGGTTGGGTGAGGACAAGAGATCTAGAGTTTGAAAAAATAACCATTGGAAGGAGTGCGAAAAGTGAACTGTCAGGCCTATGTGGGCATCATGTGGCTATGCAATAAATGGAAGTTATGGCAACGACGACGGAGCCAACTGTCTAAATGTGTGAAAAGTAGAGGCCACTTGGATAGTTTTGAATGCATACATGGGATGTAAATGGGATAGTCATTAAGGATGGTTTATGAGGAGAGAGAAAACCACCTAGTGGGAACCAACTGAGATTCGAGTTTCAACTAGGTGGTTTCCTGCATGGAATGAACTCGCGAATTTGGGAATGAGAATAGAGGAAACATGAAAAGCTAGTTATGAAAGTGGGTGGATATACATGAAATATACATCATATACAACATATATACATCAGGTCTGAAAGGTATATACATGCAAAATGGAAGGATATACATTAAAATATAGCAAATGTACATATACACAAAATGCAAAGCCACTACCTAAGAAAAATGGGAAAATGTACAAGCATATACATCATTTACATTATCTATAGACTATGCTAGATCTACACAGAGGGTGGAAAACTCTCTGGCAGAGCCAACCCACCAACGGGTGGCCAAACCAAACGCAGAAATAAAAGGAAAATGCAAGACAAACACAGAACAAACAAAAATGAAAAGCCAGGAAACGGAGAGAAACAAAGAAACCAACCTGAAAACTAGAGAGGAAGGAAGAAAAGGTGGTTGCAAAAGCTCTGCAACAACTCCTACCTTTAAAGGATCACCACTCCACACCAGAAACCACTCGCAATTGTTCAGAACAACTCAGAAATAGCTTGCATTAGACTCTACTCAAATCACTATAATATCATGGTAATTGTAAAAATGATAGGTAATTTCTATTTGTAGCCAGGGTAAAATCAAGTTACCTCTCCTTCCGCAAACTCCAGAACAAGCTGACCTTAAGACTCCAGGTGCAGTGATTTCATGTGACCATATCTTCTTATGGAAAGAAGACATCATGGCAAAGAATCCCAGAGTCCAGAATCTGGATCCTAGACAAAGAATGACCAACTCTGGGACTGAGTCCCAGAGACACGAGGGACAAAAACAAAAGAAAAACCAACACCGTAGGAAAGAAAACATAGGGAAGGAAAAAAAAGAAACAATGGAAAGACAAGGCAAGAGCCAAAATAGAAAACAAAAAAAGGGGGACCCAACATTTTGCACTAAAAATGTAGGGACGGGGATGCAGGGCATAATAGGAATGTTCTAAACTAGAACACATAAAAAATAACAATTTACTATGCCTTCAAAGATAACAAAAAACCCAAATCATATCACTGTTGTACTCTATCTTAAAATTAAAATTGAATATAAGAAAATCGATAACACTTCATCAATATGGAAATCATCAAACTGTATAAATTTTTTCCATTATAGATAGAATGACTCCATGCAATTTGTTAATCTCATTTATCAACTTCATTCTTATACATTATAATGGAATCCCAATACATATATATGATTTGAATGGATACAAATATGAATGGCTCTCTGACTGAAGGCCAAAGAGTTTGATTCTTTTCACAATATTACCATTTTCCCAAATGTAACTTACTTTCTATCGATACCCCATTCAATTACATAGCATTGTCTATTTAAAGACAATCTTGAAAGTTGCAAACCATACTCTTACTCTTTGGCTTTTGGTATTCCTTTTGGATATTTTGTTACACATGTCACATAAACTCTTTCGAATACATTATAATACCAATTAACAAATCTATCATTTCTAGACATGATTCCATGAACTTTTAAAATGACTTAATAGATAATACATTTCTTGACATGGCCTAAATAATATTAAATTTGAAGGTGGAGGTGTTTCTGCACCTCTTTCTCAATCATCAGTGTTCTGGCACAATCAACAATTGATCTGTTCCTTCTCTCAACAATCCCATTCTGTTGTTGTATTCTCATTGCAGAAACTTGTCTTATAATTCCATGCTTATTACAAAAGTTAGTGAAATCATTTGAAATAAATTATCCTCCTCTATCTTACCTTAGACATTTCAGTTCCTTTCCAGTTTGTTTTTCAACTATAGCTTCATACCATTTAAACATCTTAAATGCTTCTAATTTCTCTTTTAAGAACATAACAGTCATCATTCTAGAATAATCATCAACAAATAGAATGAAGTATCTATCACCATAGTAGTTCTTTGTTCTTATTGGTCCACATAAGTCAGTATGGACTAGCTCTAGAATAGCATTAGATGTGTAGGTGTTTCTCTTGAAACTAGACTTTGTCATTTTACCTTTTTGACAATTCTTACACATGACATGGTTGGGTTTTGTCATTCTTAGTAAGCCTCTTACTCTTCTTTTATTTCTTATCCTAACCATGTTGTCAAAATTCACATGACATAATGTTTTATGCCACAACCAAATGTATCCATTTCTAGCCAATAAACAAGTAGTCTTAATATCATCAAGATATAATAGGTTACCTTTTCTTTTTTCACAAGTACTAATCAACCTTCCTAATTCATTATATATCTTTTCCTTTTTGTTCTCAAATGCAACTCGGTGACCTGTGTTATTCATTTGTGCAACACTCAATAGATTATAGTTAATTCATTTCACCCAGTTTGTACTTTCACATCTGATCTGATTATTCAACATGATTGTTCCTCTACCTTCAACCGGACAAGCTGAGTCATCACCCATTCTTACTAATCCACCATTATAATATTCAAAAGTTTCAAAGTAAGAATAAATACATGTGGTGAGTACAACCATTATCGATAATCCAGACATCATTTTTACTAACCTTAGATATGAGTGCAGTTTAACCATACTTTTCTTCTTTGTCTGAATAATCCTTCATAGAAACAAATACCACCTAATATCTTCATCCGTCTCTATGCTAGTATGTTAAGATTTGTTCTTAGCTAGGTAAAAAGCCTTCTTTCCTTTGTCCTTGTCATCTTGGTTATCTCTAGTATCAAATTGTTAGTTACTTTGGTAGTCTCGTTCATCACATCTGTCAAACTTCTTTTCATAAGATATGTCATTGTTTCTGTCTTTTTTTCTCTTTTTAAGGCATCTAGCAACAAAGTTTCCAATCTCTTTACAATTAAAGAAGACCATTGGTAATTTACCTTTGTATCTACCTTTGCATCTTTTCAATCTTCTAGCCATTAGTGCTTCAATTTCATCAAGTTCTTTGTCATCACTATCACATTCACTATCATTTCTCATAGTGTGTTTATGACTTGATTTACATATTTTTAGAGAATATTTGAATGCAGACTCAATATTTGGTAAGACACTATTTTCAAAGTTTTTAAGATCAAATCAAATAAGTCTACCAATCAAACTATCTAGACTAATATTTTTATTTTCTACTGCTCTCATTTCTTGTATTGCAGATACTCTAATAACATAAACAGTGAGTAAGGTTCTTTGAATTTTACTTACCACTATTTCTTCTTCAAGTACACCTCCTACTCCTTGGATAGCATTAACAATCTCTTTGATTATGATACTCTACTCAGTTTTGTTTTCTCCTTGTTTAATTCTTAGGTCATCAAACTTTTCTCTTAGGCTTTCAGCCTTACCCCTCAACACTTTTTTATCTCCTCCATGTATTAGCTATTAATCTCTAAGTTTTTGTTGATCATATAGTGTCCACACTTAGTCATTTATTCAGGTAGTTTTGGTTGGCTACCACTATGGCCAAGATAAAATAGTATAGGCTGAGCTACCCGGCAAGTCGTTGCCAAGCAGAATAGATCATAGTTGCTGAGAAGAACAAATCATAGATGTCGACCTATTAAGTAACCAAGCACCAGAGACTTAAGTGAAAAGAAAGACAATTTTGCATACATGTCAGATATGACACAAAAGGGTAATACTAGATATTAGATTGTTTACATATTTATATGAATGTGGATTAGTTTGTTTTAAATTGATTAAAGTTCAAGATCTGATTCACCGCCCCTCTCAATATCTTTCTTTTCCAATGTTGTATTTCAAATAATTGGTATTAGAGCTACATTTTCCTACAAAAGGTTTTAATCATCTTGAGAGTATAGATCTGGAGATGGAGATTTATAGATTGGGTAAAGTCATCAAGAATCAAAAGATTTAAATTTAGCTAGCATTACATTATCTTGAGATAGCTAGACAGGAGTTGAGGAAGTCATTGACATCTAGGAAATATTTGGCCAAACAAATGAATGATTCTCATTATCAGGAAGAAGACACTGCAATTCTATTTTAGAATGGAGATTCTACTGCGAGTGATGGAGAAATCACAGGTCTACTGGAAAAGAACAATGTATTGTGTGAAGAAGTCAGGAACATAAAAAGAGAACAAGAAATGCAGACAATAATGCTATGTGAAGTAGTAGAACAAAAGAATAAAGTTGAAGATGACAAAGCTATGGCAGAAGAAGATAAAAGAATGATGGCTTTCAGACTTGATGAAAGGACACATGATGTGCAAATGATGACAATCAATCAGGTTGACATGGAAAATCAACTGCTACTTGCAAATCAGGAGTTCAATAGGAAAGACATGGAAATTGTGAATCTAAAATCTGAGAACAATCAATTGAAAGATGATTTGAGACCTGAGAAAGAACTGAATGAAAGGTTTAATAAACCTAGTGAAGCTTTGACACATTTCAAAAATCTGATGGAAGAATCAAGAAGACCAAAATATTCTTCTAGATTAGGTCACACTGAACAAAGACATCTACTAAGAAAGGAAATCATCAAAGACTTGTGAAAAGAGAAACACAAAGACAAATAGCAACAAACCTGTATGCCACCACTGTGGAAAACTAGGACACATTGCAAACATTTTCTGAAGCAAGAATGGTAAATCCAATCCTAAACCCAAGATCAATGGTTATTGCTTTAACTATAAGAAATTTGGACATAAAACACATGAATTTTGGGCTAAGTCTAATGATGCACCTCCCACATCAAGAATCAATGGATATTGTTACAATTGTCAAAAATTTGGACATAAGGCACAAGATTGCAGATCTAATGCTAAACAATAATGGATATCAAAGACACAAGCAAAAGCACCAAGAAAATGTAACACTTACAATTACGATTATAACACAAGGAAAAGTTGTGATTACTGTAAAGAATATGGACATGCAATTGAAGACTGCATAAAGATACATTTCAGAGGAAGATCTAAGAGTTGGTTGAATGGAAGCCTAGTTTGTTTTAGTTTTTTGAAAATTGGTCATACTAAGAGAGAGGACAAGACAAGAGTACCTACTCCCAATGTTGAGGAAATTAGAGCACAGATGAACCAGAAATGGGTAAGGAAAACAAAGTTGAGCAGTACTAAATCTACTGAAGCCAAGGTCACCCAATCCAATGGATCAGGTGATCACACAATCTCAAACTAAGAAAAAGAGGTACATAAGGAACTGTATTTAAATTTCATATCTTACATCAGTTCCTAACATATAATATACCAAAGTCCATATCTACATATGATAAGATGCATCAGGACATATTTTAAAGTTAAAGTACCAAGAAAAGTCACTTAAGCACTAGAGGTGCCAAGTGTTGGTATTATACTAAGACCAAGATCCTCAGCATATGTGCTGAGCTAGTTTGGGTTACGACCAAGAGATTGTCAAAGTCAACTGAGGATAGTTGTTTTACACTAGCTCCAACAGATAGAACATTTATTGCAAACATACCTCGAAGCCTATAAAGTGATGAACCATTCATGATTCATTTCACCTTGTGATTTGATATTTCTTGAAGTGTTGAAGCATTGGAAAACTTGATTTCAGTAGAGAGTTTTGAAGAATTCTATAGCATGTTGTCAGTCGTTCAGCAAAAGTGTGAATTTCGACAGTTGTTGAGGTACTATGTTTCATCTTTGAAACCCTTTATCTTGAAATCATGGTCGCTAGTTCATCTACACCAATTAAGGGAATGGAGAAGGAATTGTTAGAAGCTCAATTTGTGAGGAGTGACACCTTTGTGCCTCCCAAATTTTGAGCCATTCCTGAGAGCGCATTCAAAGGTGATCTGACTAGAGCCCTATCTTTGATCCCTCTGAAGGTACTCATGATTTATGACATTAGGGCATGTTACATGTGTAAAATCAGTGAAATTGGAGACCACGAGCTAAGGTAATCCAATGGGAAAACATGTATAGACAGAGCCCTAAAACCTTAATACAATCATTTATCCAAGTGAGGGTTAGCTCGAGCCCTAGAGTTTTTGAGGAATTTTAGGGAAGACTGGATGAAAATTGTTCTTAGCAAGGTACATGATATGAGCATTTGGTTGGAGAATGGACTAGTAAAGATTACCAAGGATATCATATGTCATGTTACTGGTTACCCTACAATAAATAGGAAAAGGACCATGAAATTCCAAAGTAAAGAAGACATAGAGAAGGTTGATAAAGTTGTATGGAACAAAAGGGTAATGACTATTTCCAGCATTGAAGACCTAGAACTTGATTTTTTGGTGAGGGTTATAGCTGACAAGTTCTATCAGTCAAGCTGACTAGACAATGTTCCTTGCATTTTAGTAGACCAAGCATGGAAGATCATCAAGAAGGATCACACATAGGACCTGACAAAGATATAGCTTACAGAGCTCATTGATAACCTTGCATCAATCAGGAAAGTGAAGAATTCTATGTGTAAGTTTGGATCCTTGCTTGTATGCATATTTTTCTATGTTCAAAAGACTTTTCCTACCTATGGAAACATAGTATGGAAAACTGATAGACCTATCACCTAGTAGATAAATGTACTGATTCAATAGTTAGGTGATAATTTTGATAATGTGATGGGAACATACTTTGTGGAGTTCAAGAAAAGTATGAGACTAAGAAGCAGAATTCCTAGTTCACTAGTGGAACAACATTATGAGGATATGTGTTTTCTAGTTTACATAGATTACACTTATGTTTAGGTTGTAGTACCTAGGATATCATAGCTAAGGCCATTACCTTATGAAATAAAAATAGATGAAACATCTACAGCAATCACAAAACTCCTAGCAGAGGAAATTGACATTACTGCTAAATGTTTTTGTAATTATGAAGAAGCCAAGGCCAAAATTTCTATGAACCTAAAGGTTGGCACCATGGAGAGAAAGAAGAAAATGATTGTCAAGAATTTGAAAAAGATGGTTGGCATTGCAAGTGATGAGGAAGCAGAGGATGATCCTCTAGAATTATCTACTAGACAAGGAGAAGACATACCTAGTTAAGAAGAAGAAGAAGAAGTTGAGTCTGAAGAGGATGTAGTTGTTAAAGGGAAAGTGATGAAGGGTGCTCCCCTTAATACCACAAACACATAACATAAACAGAGAAACAACAACAATATGCAAGAACAGAAAATTGGCTTCTTATTATCTCCACAAATGTGGAATTACAAACTTTCA
>MU227549.1:2168644-2186048 GCA_018584345.1 Thuja plicata
ACTGCCAATACCGAAAATTTTCAATATCTTCCAATATATACTTGATCTGGCAATGAAACTTTACTGGCAGACTTATATGACCAAAATGAACCTCCAAGAAAGAAATCAGATCATTCTGAGCACATACAAAAATTACCAAAAATAGTAACTTTCCATAAATGGCAACTCTGCACAAAATAGCCCTTATTGAATATAAAAACAGAAATATTTTTGGGTGATGCAAGATTGCTCTTACCCCCAGGATGCTCCTGCATCAGAAAGGGAAACAACCAATTGTTGCCAAGGAAACCAGAGTAAGTAAAGTTATACCTCATACTACCCTTCCTATTGTAAATAGACCAAGGACTATGGAAACTACTATTTCACCTCTTGTGGTGAGAACATCAGTCTATACAAGGAAGAATGCTGCCGAGAGAAGCTTAGGGAAGAAGAAACAAGTCAAGACCAAGGCAGTGTCGAGCAGTTCTGCAAAGAAAACAAGGAAAAGGAGACTAATATTGAGTGATGAAGAAGATGAGGAAATAGACACTGATGTGCTAAGAAACATACCTATAGCATCATTCAAACATCCTATAGACATTAATGAGGTATGCAAGAACATTAGAAGTTTAACTGGGTTATCTGGAATTAAATTTATCAAATATGAAAAGCAAAGCATAGAGAATAAGGTTAATTTACAAGAAGCTCTATTAGACATGATGAGCACATTTAAATTGACACCTATATAGATAGGAGACAATGTCCCTATAGAACTTTATGATTTCTTATCTAGTAAATGGGAATTTTCATTCATGACTGAAAGGAAAATTAGGGAAGTAACTTTGGATAGATTCATCCCACAATTGACAAAGAAATAGAAAGACATTTTTTTTGATCAATATATGTAGAATTTTGTACCCAAATATAGAGCTTATGCTATTTTTAAAAATGATATTGAAGGATTAGTACAACAAAGTACTCAAATTTGGAAAAATATTTTTGGGTTGGCAGTTCCAAAAGAGAAGAAAATAGATGAACTTCTGAGAAAATCACCACTGATCAAACAAAAATAGGAACTGGAACACAAAATGAAATAGGTCATGAGAAAGTTACAGACTTGAAAATGGATAGTCCCATTGAAACCACACTAGAAAATATTAGCAATGTGGATGTTGAGGATCAGGATGAGCCCGTAGACACAACTATTGAATCACCTATCAAGGCTACTAAAGTCGATGAAGAGATAAATAAAGAAAAAGGAGCCAAGAAAGAGAAACCAAAAGATGAAGAGGTAAATACTAAAAATCCACCTTTTATAGAGGTTTCTCAGACATTATTGAATAGCGGAGACAAAATGGAAGCAAGTAGAGATAAGCCTAAAGAGAAAGAGCATATACAAGTGTTGGTAAACCTACCACACTCTACTTCATCTACCCCCACTGGACCCAAAATGGGGAGTATACCTGACCAGTAGGAAATCTTGATTAAGATGAAGTCAGCAACTAAAATTCTTACTGACAAAGGAAAGGAAATTATCAAAACTGAGGCAGTTGATAGCTCACCTGAGCTCAAAAGGGGGAAGCTACATAAGAAGAAGTCACCAGGAATAAATGTCACATTAGATGAAGTAATTGTGATTCCTAAATGGGATCCTGAGAACTTGTCATACGAGCAGATTCAGACCCTTAAAGAACTTTTGAAGAGGAAGAAGAGACAAGAAGAAATGAAGAGAGAACAAAAGCAGAAGCAAGTTCTGCATGACATTAAAGATATTTTTGTATTTGCCTTTGATATTTATGATGTAAATGACCAGGCACCTATACTAGAACAACTAGTTCACATTGTACAAAAGGTGACTGATGAAAATATAGAGGCAAATGAAAAACTAATGCAATGGTCTAAGAGAAAGTTTGAGAAAAAATTACTAGAGAAGATGTCTAAAAATAAAGCTACACAATTTTCCTATCTTGTTGAAATTATAGAAGAAGTTGCAAACAATGTATTTTCTTTGTACAAAAGACTATGTGATGAATCTTTCTTCACCAAAGAAAATCAACAGTTAATTGAGAAATTGCTACTGGATGTGAAGTCAACTAAAAGTTCACTAAGCATGGAGTCTAGCCCTAGCTCCATTCATTTCAATAAATTGACTCATACACAGACGAGGTTAGTCTAGCTTATGGCTGAATATGGCTGAATCAGGGAAAAATTGATTACGATGTAGGCTAATCTGATACCTCATCTATAGGTTATGCAGAAAGAACTCATAGCTGCCAGAGAGCTGATAAAGAGAGACTCTCATCTCTCTAGTGCAGAAAGTTTGGTAAGTCTTGCAGCTGAACTAGAAGTTAAGTTGGAAGTTATGAAGTTTGTTAAAAATAGTTGGGACACTTCATTTGCATTGATTATACAACTTCATAAATAGTTTTTGGATAAGTATAACCTAACCCCACCAGCAATCAACGATAAAAACAAGGGGGAATCAGGAAAGGAAGGAACAAATTTGTCGAAGGTATAATATGTTTTGAAGGCATGTATATAATGTAGATAATCTATAAGTATGAAGTATAATCAAAGAGGGAGTACTATATGTACTTACATATTTTTGTGGATGTAAAAGAGATGATAAGTGTTTTTGCCACTAAATATCAAAGGGGGAGATTGTTAATCTCTAAGTTTTTGTTGATCTTTTAGTGTCTACACTTAGTCATTTATTCAGGCAGTTTGGGTTGGCTACCACTATGGCCAAGCTAAAATAGTATAGTCCGAGCTACCTAACAAGTTGTTGCTGAGAAAAACAAATCATAGTTGTCGAGCAGAATAGATCATAGATGTTAAGCTATCTAGAAATTCACTCCTGAGTGCCAGAGACTTAAGTGCCGAGCAAGACAGTTCTGCATACATGTCAGATATGACACAAAATTTAAGGTAATATGTTTGGGCCAACTTATGAGTGTTTTGGGCCAACATATGTAGAGCATTTAATATTCTTTATGGAGTTAATTAAGCATTTAATTTTTTTATCCTATGCATGGCATGTAGCCTATCATAAAATTGGAATGCCTAGGAGGCACAAATTTTATTTTTGATCCTTGATCTAGATCTATATGCTAGATTTGAAGAGTATAACAAGATTTCTTCTTACCCTAATTATGTGTGAGTGATTGGAGAGAATAGAGAGAAGGTGTATACATACATAAGAGATGCGTGAAGGGTTTGTTAGAAACACTAAGAGGGGGGGTGAATCAGTGTTTGTCTATTGATTACTTTTTAGCAACTTAAACATAAATAAAACATAATTAGAATGAAGGTTAACATAACAAATCATAACACATGATATGATTATGGGGAAACCTTGATCAGAGGAAAACCCCAGTGGGAATTAGTACCCACAAATATTGTACTAAGTATAATGAACTTGTGAGAGTTCCTTTGCCCTGTTAGAAGCGGTCTTTACAATATGAGTACAATGACCTGGTTAAAGGTTAGACCCTGTTAGGATTCTTTTACAAAACCCTATTAGTTAAAGGTACATGGCTCACTACCTAGGCTCACTACCCAATAAGATGAAGGCTACAACCTTCTGAAAGATGATATGCCCTATATCAAAATGAACTACTGTGATGACACTGTTGTCTGATCAGTTTTGTGCATGCGTGAATGCTCTTACTCTCTCAAAGAGTTATATCATATACTAACTTCATAGTAATATCCCTCTGTATCTTCCTCTTGCATAATAATTGACGCTTCTATGATATCTTTATATTACATACTTATATATTCAAATCTGAATAGGTGTGACCCAAAACAAAACACTAGTCGGCCGTAAAACAAAATATACAATGATTCTGAACAATTTGGCTCAAGTGTGTTGAATATAATGTTAATTACATCATTACAATCATATAACAAAAGGCGCTCAGCCATTACATTATAAAATAACACACGCTGATCAAAACACTTAGTCGGCTTCCATGCTCTATCTTCTAGACTACTGGTCTACTAATCTGCCTATAAATTTGTCGTACTATAGTTCCATACTATGTGTGTCTAGATGTAGCATGTACACATGTCATATAACTTATATCTGAATGCGCATAAGCTGGATCGATCTCTCACACGTGCACTGATGTGCTGATTGCTGAGTATCTATGTCTGCCCTGTTTTCATACTTAGTCATTTTGTCTTTCATGACAGAAACTAAACATGACTTTGTTGCCTTGATGACAACACAAAATGATTCATGCATCCTTAGGTAGTCAACTTTCCAACAATCTCCCCCTTTTTCATTTATGGAAACAAAGGAATGTGGTCAAGTTACTCAAAATAACTTAAGACAATTTGTGACTGTATAACATCATATATACATATACTTCTCGCATATACACATTCTATATTACTCCCCCTTTGACATTAATGACAAAGGTGTAAAAAAACTTGTAATTCTACTGTATACTTACTCGATATACACTTCAGGGTACGTAATTTTAAGAGATTGGATCTCTTTCTACCAAAATACTTTCATAGCATCAACTATTTGTAGATGTGTGCACAATGCATATGTCAGATTCTCCATTTTTATCAGATCCATGCAGGGACCTTATCATATGTCACAATAGTGGCATCAATATTTTTGATGTTCTCATTGAGGACTGCTAAGGATGGCGCAAGTGCATTTGTTAACTGGGTTTGCCTTACCCTTATCTTGCTGATTTCTAACTTTGCTTTCTCAATTTTATCTAACTTCCCTTGGTAGACATTGTTACATATGTTCATGTCTTGCATGGAAGTTTCAACTAATTTTCTTATGCTATCTATCATTAAATCTGCCTCTTCTACCTTTTTCGTGTGCTAAGATGCGAGCTTTACTCTGTCCATATAGTTTGCTATGACTCTATTTCCTTTATCTACCAATTCCTTCAATATAGATTGCCCAATCTTTAAAGAGTTCAAGTCTAAGGTAAAGTTCTTTACCAAATCATCCAGTCTCTCCTTCTTGTAATCATCTTCTATAATCTTAGTAGTGGAGTCTACTAAGCTTATAAAGTGTGATTTGAAGTTTGACAAAATGTTTTCCACATCTTCAACTGATTGGACTTTGGCTACTTTCTAATCAACAGGCACTAAGTCATTCAAAATGTTCACTAATTCCAAAAAGTGAGGATTCCTCATCACTTATTTTTCCTTTTCTTTTTCCATAGCGAGAATGCTGATTTTGATTAGGTCTTCTTCTCCCCATGCATCCAAACTTTCTGAATCAGGAGTTAACCTTGACAACAATGAGGTAGATGGTTGAGTGGATGGTGAGAATATGGTGTTCTAACTGGTATCCATGCAATCAACATTTACTGGTTTCTCTTTCATCAATGTCTTGTCACATTGAATATCATCTTGAGTATCTTCATTTATGTCAATTTGATAATTGATGGGAACTTCATCTTGTTGTACAATGGTATCATTAGTGCACATTTCTTCAGTGCTTACAAATGCCTTATCAACTTTGTCCATATCTTTTTCAGATGCAGTCATGGATATCTTGACATTGTCAACTACTATAGTGTCTTCTGAGTCTTTATCTGTATCAGAAGTTATTGTCACTATGAGCACTGAGGCCTGTGGACCTGTCATATGTGCAATTTGAATCACTGGTTTTGTAGCCTATTTGGGAGGAGCTAGACTAACATTTTCTATAGGTGCCATTGGTGGATACATGTGTCTATCCATAAAGACTTGTGCAAACGCCTTTTCAGTCTCCTTACCCATATGTTCATACTCCTTGTTCATAATTTTTAGGGTCCTTGTCTTAGTTTGGAGATGAGGCTTCACCAGATCTAACAATATAGCCTTCTCATCAAGCGAACATACAGGAAGAAGAGTATCCAATGTTTCTTCTCTTATCCTCATATCTTCTCTAATAAGTTCCATAACTAATCTGGTATCACTATCTTGAGTTCAAGAACTATCTTCTTGAACTTGATCATATGAGATATGATCATAGAGTGTATCTCAGTTGTATCAATTTCTTGATACTTGTCATAGAATTTAGAAAGTGTATCTAATCTCCCTTCATTAACAATCCTATTCCTCAAAATATTTAGACTAGGTCTAAATCCTACCTCAGGAGGAGCTTGAGTATTCTTAGCTTTTCTCTGAGTGTTCCTGGAGGATGGGTGATTTGTAGGAACCTTTTTTCTTCCTCTAGTCTTCTTGCTTGGTGTAGACAGTGGACATGAATCTAAGTTAATGGTGGTAGAGGGCACAGAGGTGCTCTCTACTTTCTTCTTCTTCTGGATCTGTTCAGCTTTCTCAAGTTCTTTTGTTATCTTGGCATCTCTGGCTTTGTCAAGATATTCTTGGGTGACTCCATGAACTTTTAGTATGTTGGATGTAATTCTGGATGCTTTCCTTTTATTATCAGCACTGTGTAAGATAGTATCCACTTCATTGGTCTTCTCTTTGTAAGTGCCCCACCTAGGCTCATTAGGATCTTTGGGTGCTGACAATAGAACTTGTGCATATCCTTCTAGCACATGTTCTTCTACTTCATAACCAAGAGGATGAATCCATTTGGTTCTAGGTTCAACTACCTCCATGCATGTGCAATCTATTTCTACCATGAAACATATGGTATCCTTGTATTTTTCAACTATCTTCTTTGATAATCTGTACCTATTTTGCATTTTTATCCTGAATGTCTTTATATCCATATCCATGGCATCCCTTGCACTGCTCTCTAATGTGACCTTGAGTGATATCTGAGACATTGTGGGTTTCCTCCTATCTAGGTAAAGCTTTGTAGCCTTTCCAACTATATGGAAATACAAGTAGATGATCAGAGATCCAAACCTAAATGTCTCGCTCCTATCATGTTTGATGATTCAGATTTTATCAATCAATAAACCACGCAAGATCTCACATAATTTGTATCAAGTGTTCTCCTTCACCATTCTGATAGCTGCTAGGACTATCGCTATAGAGACACTGTTCAATCTTCTAGCTTGTTAAAACTTTTATCCAGGTATCATTGTCAGAATTTTTAAGTCATCTTCTTTGATAGGGTGATTTGTCATTCCATGCTTGTCACTCCTAGATAGGCAAACCTGCTCAATTTTCTTTTTGACATCCTTGTCAGTGGGAAAGAGTGGTCCAATATTGGGAAGTTTGGTTAATTCATGAATTAGGTCTGTGGTGATACACATAAAGACCTCTCCAATCTAGTAAAGATCATCATGTATTCTTCTCAACAAAATCATTACCCATTCAAGCTCATCAAACTCATGTGCATTAGAATACTCGAAGATAGGGTTATCAATCAAGTGCATGAATTCATCTTTGAATGTGTAGTCAGGTTTCATCATGGATGCCATATGAGTAGCTATTTTGACATCTCATATTGTTTCCTTCTTATAGTAAATATACGCATGCATATCTTCCATGTGAACAACACCTAGTGGGGTTTTGGAGAAAGCCCCTCCCACATAATCTAGTATGGATTTGAATGGATGTTTCTTGAATACAAATCTTTTCCTCTCTGCTATATCAAACAAAACTAGAGTCGCCATACTTACTTGGAATTTCTTAAGTAGGGTTTCAAAAAATTCCAAAACGGCGTGACTGCTAGGATTCCATTCCAAACTTCTTATCCATTCACTCAAATGCCAAATCTCTTATGCCTTTGTGCCTTGATGTCTAGTGCTCCAATGCTCTCCAAATTCTATCCTCTTCAAATGAAAGTGTGAAGATGATCGAATAATTTCTTTCTTTTTATACAATCTACCGCATTTAATGTTTGCAACCATACACAAATTACCTAGAGATTTTGAAACTTTGATCCTGATGCATTTTAGACAATGCGTGAATGCACATCGCAATATAATGTTATTGTAACCATGATTTCATAGGCGCATACTCAGAGGTGAGTATACCAATCACACAGGGGTCCTAAGCTAGAATAGCTCCTCCTAAGACCAAGAAGGTCTATTTAAGCAGAAGTAGAGGGTGCGTCCACTGTGGATGCATCAACTACTTGTCAACATCATTGTCCTTCTTTACTTCAACCCTAATTTTTCTTGAATCTTCATTTTCTTGAACAAACATAACTTCTCCTTTCTCTTTAAATAGTGATTTCTTAGGTTCATCTTGCTTCTGAGTTTTGGATCTACAAAACTTTGAGGTGTGTCCTGCCTTTCCACACATGTGACAAATGATAGGAGGTCTGATGCTTTTGTTCATCATGTTGCATTTCTTTTCTATGTGTCCATTGTAGTTACATATCTAACATGTAGTGTTTTGCAAATTCCTTTGAGGTAGATTTCTCTGATTGTTTTGATTCATTCTTCTTTGATTCTGGTGTGACAGAGTTATGCAATGTATAGCCCTATGACCAAATTTATTACAAGAGAAACAATAACCATTGAAGGGTCTTACCTTTTTGCAATCTCTTGCCAAATGACCATATTTGTTGCATGCATAACAAGTTCTGTTAACTTGCTTGATTTCCCTTTTTGGTAGATCTGCTTTAATCTCTTCAACATTTTCAACTTTCCTTTCTTTTGAAAGTGCTTCATGAGGTTTCTCTCTTTCTTATAATGAATTGACTTTGGTTTGTGTTATATTGAATCCAAGACCAGTAGTGTAGCCTTTTTGCTTTTGTGCATTGAGCTGAGATTGAAGTGAATCAAAACTTGTGTGAAGTTTATCAATCTTATCCTTTGCTTCTGTTAATTCAGATTCCAACTTCTTTTTTATGTTTTCCAATTCTAGAACTTTCATGTTTGCTTTTAAAAGTTCATCATCTAGTTGCTTGCTTTCTTTTATCTTTTCTTCAATAGCAATTTGGCTATCTATGAGCTGTTCATGTAGATTTTCATCTTTATCTTTCAGAGACATATTCTCTTCATTGAGCTTTTTGATCATTTTCCCTAAGTCACTTGTAGAACAATCTTTCAAATCTTTTCTTTGTTTCTTGATAAGCATTTGTGAGCCATCAACTTTCAGTCTAAGTTATTCATTTTATTTTTCAGATCTATCAAGATCTTCAAGAGATGCTTCAAGATTATTTTTCAAGTGTTTCACTTCTACTGAGTCCATGATCTCCTCAAGTGGTTAAACTTATTTTCTGAGGACTAGAGCTCTGATACGAATTGTTAGAAACACTGAAAGGGTGGGGGGTGAATCAGTGTTTGTCTATTGATTGATTTTCAGCAACTTAAACATAAATCAAACATACATAGAATGAAGCTTAACATAAAAAATCATAACACATGATATGATTATGGGGAAACATTGATCAGAGGAAAAACTTAGTGGTAATTAGTACCCACAAATATTGTACTAAGTATAATGAACTTGTGAGAGTTCCTTTGCCCTCTTAGAAGCAGTCTTTACAATATGAGTACAATGACCTAGTTAAAGGTCTGACACTGTTAGGAGTCTTTTAAAAAACCCTACTAAAGGTATATGGCTCACTACCTAGGCTCACTACCCAATAAGATGAAAGCTACAACCTTTCAAAAGATGATATGCACTATATCAAAATGAACTGCTGTGATGACACTATTGTCTGATCAGTTCTGTGTATGCATGAATTCTCTTACTCTCTCAAAGAGCTATATCATATAATGAATTCATAGTATTGTCCCTTTATATTTTCCTTTTTCATAATAATCAACACTTCTATCATATCTTTACATTACATACTTATATATTCAAATCTGAATAGGTGCGACCCAAAACAAAACACTAGTCAGCCCTAAAACAAAATATTCAATGCTTCCAAACAAGTCAGCTCAAGAATGTTTACTATAATGTTAATTAAATCATTAAAATCATATAACCAAAGGAACTTATCCATTACATTATAAAATAACACACGCTGATCAAAACACTTAGTTGGCTTCCATGCTCTATCTTCTGGATTACTGGTCTACTGATCTTCCTGTAACTTTGTCATACTATAGTTCGGTACTATGCATGTCTAGATGTAGCATGTACACATGTCATACAAATTATATCTAAATGCACATAAGTTGAATTGATCTCTTGCACATGCGCTGATGTGCTAATTGCTGAGTATCTTTGTCTGCCCTATTTTCATACTTAGTCATTTTGTCTTTCATGACAGAAACTAAACATGACTTTGTTGCCATGATGAAAAAAAAAAAATGTCATGGATCCTCAGGTAGTCAAATTTCCAATAGGTTTGTCTTGTCAAGAAGCATAGACCTAGCAGAGCAGAAGAGCAGTGAGCAACAGAGCAGAAGAGCAGTGAGCAGCAGAGTAAGGACATATAAGATTAGAAAATCAGAAAATGTATTGTAAAGAGGAGATCTGTTATCAGCATCAAAGTGCATATCAAAGGATCATATCTAGAGACATTATAACAAGTGTATCAGGTGAAATCTCTTAACAGAGTGGTTCTAGAAGACCTTTCTAAATCTCTTAGCAGAGTGCTTACTTTACAGTAATTTGAAATCCTTTCACAAGGTGGATTGTAGTTATCTAAAGCTCTTAACTAGGTAGATTGCATATTGTAATCAAAATCTTTTAGCCCTAACATGCAGACTTTATTTCTATAGTAGTGAAGGATTTTTCGGTATCATCCCCACCCCAGTTTTACCTATTTGGGTTTCTGGGTTACAAAATTCTGTGTATTGTGTTATTCATTTACTGTCATGGATGCTACTAGATATTATATTTTTTACATATTTCTATGAATGTGAATTAGTTTGTTTTAAAGTGATTAAAGTTCAAGATCTGATTTACCCTCCCCCTCCCACCTCTTAGTATCTTTCTTTCCCAATATTTTATTTCCAACATTAGCTTGAGTTTGTCCCACATTTTCTTTGTAGTGGTGCATGAGTTGACATCTTCAAATTCAACATCTGAGAGTGAAGAAGCAATTTCTATCATCATATAATTGTGTTCATGCTTTTCAGTCAATTTATCAACTATCGGAGGTCCAATAGGTAAAAAAAATTTAGTATCCAAGTACTGTGTGACATCATTTCCAATACATGATAGGTGGAGTCTTATCTTGCTTTTCCATGATGCAAAGTTGTTCTTGTTCAACTTAGGCACATCCCTTTTTCTCATCTTGTGATATTTAGCTTGAGTCTTCAAAATCTCTTCCAAGCAGACAAGCTCTGTTACCAATTGTTAGAAAAAATGAGAGGGGGGGGGGGGGGGGGGGGGAANGGGGGGGGGTGAATCAATAGCCAAAAAAATGAATACAATAATTCAACCAAAACTTATATCACATATACAAAACCTCTAGTTATCTTCAGTCCTACAAGATTTATTCCTTGTGTGAATCTAACATATATACTACTCGATGAATATACTATTTATCCTTTTCTTAAGCTTTACCAAATAGAAGTTGATATTTTCCTTAACCTTTACTGAATATCAGTAAATAAACTCAGTAATTATTGACCAATCCTATGTTATTAATGTGTAAAGAAAAACATCAATGAAATGAACCATATACACATTTGACAAATGGATTTTTAACCTGAAAACCTTGTTAAGAGAAAAACCACTTGGGAACACTAACCTAAAATTTTTACTCTTATGAAGTGAGTTTGGTGTAGAGCCAACCCTGTTAAAGGTTACAAACACACTATTAAGTGTGACCTTATTCGAGGAATTAAAACTAACAATTGATCACTTGACCTAGCATTCACTATGTTGTCAACATGATAACATTTTTATATTCCTTAGGATGTATCTCAATATAATAAGGATGGTTAAATCTCACTCGGTTAACAAATTTTTTGAATCAATGGTTAAACTAAAATAGTAAATTATCTATTCATAAATACAACTTAATCTTGCAGATGTTGAGATCTATTTTAATTCCATAATACCTCTTCTAATCAATATGCTCTTCTTTTCATTTTCTCCCCTCCTTGTTCTTTTTGCTCGATGAATGTTGTTGCTTCTTTGTTGCTTGGTGTTAGAAAAATTATATGATCTATCCTTCAGCCTATATGATCAGATATTCATGAAGCATTCCTCTTTTGATAATGCATTACTTGTCTCTTTATATAGACACAATTTCACCCTTTATTGTCTTTCTTATTTTTGACATAGATAACTTTCCTGATCTGCAAATCTTGCCATGCATTGCTTTAATATTAAAACCATATATTTAAATTTATTCCACAAATATCTCCTTTTCTCCTATGCTTTAAATCTCCTTATCCTTAGTTTATCTTATCAATGAAAACAAAGTAATCAATCATTTAACTCTATATTTAGCTCCTACCAACTAAGTATTTTGTCATTTCATAACTCTAGTTCTGATTGGTGATCAACTCTTATTTTTTCTTAGGCATGATGCATTGTCCTTCGTTCAACTCTTAGTTGACTGTAGTTTTCCTTAGGCATCAGGCATTGTCTGTCATTCAAATCTTAGTTGACTCTAGTTGTCCTTAGTCAACAATATTGTCTGTCATTCAACACTGTGAGTTTCTTCAGGTTCATTTTAGTTATGCTTGGCGTTGTGGTAATTAGGATACACTATGACTACTTGGGGTTCTCTATCCATCAGTGTGCACTGTCCGTCAGTGTTAACTATCACTCGGTGTACACTGGCTTTGTATATTTACTGATAAATTAAACTTTATCTATTTGGTTTCATTTAAGTTTATAATGTTATTTATATGACCAATCAGATTATATCAAGTTGACATCAATGAAAATAAAATACATTAACTGATTTAATGTCTTGCATTTACTTTTTGCAGCTCAACGATCATCAACTTGTCATCTTCAAACATGAAATGAGTTATAGTTCATCATCTTGTACATAATTTATTCTTTTTTCTTCTCGTGTAATGTTGAAATATTCTTAGTACATTTATAAGTAGGATGCCCATATTGGTGGTAATTATAGTGCTTCATGTAGAAGAGAAATGGGATCCTCTTCCTCGGCTATTAGATCTTCCTCCTAAACTGTTATTGGAGCCTCTTCCTTTGTTGTAACCATCTCTTCAACTATTTTACTCTCCCTAGTTCTCACTAAGTTTGGAGTCACTCTAATTTCTTTCTTCAAAGTTTCTTCCTCCAAATCCTCCTCTCTGGCCCCTTATATCTCTTCCTCTACCTCTACCTCTACAACTTGGATAATGTTTCTTCTTAATCTTATCTTCTACTTTAAGAGCTAATCTGTAACTATGGTGTACAGTGTTGGGACTGAAGAGGATGATTTCCTCTTGGATATTCCACCTTAAACAATTCAAATATCAAGCCAACTTTAGGCTCTCCTCCTCCATTACATGTGATGTTAGAGATGACTTGTGGAAGTCTTCAGTCTAGATACTTTCTTAAAGGCATTTTTGTCTCATATTTCTCCTCTTCTTATGCAATGACACATCATAATAATTAGGTAGATAATTCTCTCTAAAATTGGTCACCATTCCTTTCCAAAATGTTATAGGATTATTTCCTTATTTTTTTCTTTCATCTTGAAAAAACTTCCACCAAATGAGGACAATCCCTCTCAATCTTGTCTTGGGTACTTTAACCTTTTGTTCCTCTCTCACACTATCACATTCAAAGTGGTTTTCAAGTCCTTGTATCCACTACATGACTACTTATGGTTTCATCTTGACACTAAATAGAGGTATACGCTTTAAATACTTCCCACTAATAGAATTTAGAGCATTCAAGAATTAATCTTCTTAGAGGACATGGTTAGGATATCAAATTGTATCTTCTTCACCACCAATTTTCCTTTCCCTTCACTCTCTCTCACCAATTCACTAACTATTGCATTTGTGAGTTGTACTTCCTCTAATTTAGTTTCCACCTCTTCCAACTCTTCTTTCCAGAGTCTATTCTCCAGTCTCTTCTCTTTGCCATCCTTTTATATCTCGATATTATTCACCATCTTAGATGAAGCCAATGATTCTGGAAAAGTTAACCTCTACAATTCATAAGCCCAACCTTTAGGCTCTAATACCAATCTAATATGAGTGGTTATTCTCATTCTATAGTCATCTTGACTCTAATCCAAGGTCTCATTGCTATAAATTCTAAACATCTCACAACCCAAATCTTGAAGGCAAGTCACCAATAACTTCGCCCTTCTACACAAGAGTCATCCTATCAATAAGTCATTTCAATGCTCAATGAACCTACAAGGGTAGATTCTAGCACACTAATCCAACTCACTAAGAATCTTTGCATTATTTAATTTCTACCTCCTTATCTCATTTTACGACATTTTTGAAGGTGTTAAAAAAAAGCATTCTTTCACACATTGAGCTTCTACAATCTAGGCTTAGGCCTAGAGATTGCTTGTAGCCTTATTAAGCCTCAAATTATTGATTTTCTGACAAAATCTACAAATAAACACAAAATATATCTTAGGTTCCATATACCTTTTTATAAAACATTAAATATTTTCAAGGTGAGGTATCTTCAAGTCCTCCTTAAAACCCATGAAACCCTTTAGGGACAATGTCCTTACAAGTAGGGTTAACATGCCTTTCCTCTACATTTCTCTTCATTTCTCATTGAAATGAAATCCTCCATTTATAACATTCAATAGGGGATCGTATCTACTCTACCTTTGCAATCTCCAACCACTAGATTGCTTCTACTAAACCAACCCTACAAGTTTTTGCATATTGTTTGTCTTTTTCCCTAGTCGCGCTATAACCAAGATCATCTAGGGAAAGAGCTTATAATTCATTGCTAACACTTCTACTAACAAAACCAAAAATAAAATTATCTACTATAGCTCCTCTATCATTCCATCCAGGCCCATTTTGATTTCCATGTATCTAATGACGTTGAGGAGACATTTTCTATATATAGTCTAGAATTGGACCAGGAAACAACTTTAAAGAAAATTTACAAGAACCTACAAAATGAAATTAACCAAAATATTTCCACCTAGATTTAATAGACACTCATAAGGGTATAATTATAATGGCCAATCCAATAATATAATCCATTAATAAGATTTTCTAGTTCTAAATGCCAAAAAATAGTTACAGTCTCAATCTGCAACTATACATTTAATTGAAATGCAATGATAATGTCATCCAAACTACAAATGTTTCAATGGGAATTATCATATAGTCTTCCCCTCCTCAATTAAACCACTCCAAGTGACCTATTTCACCATTTAGGACAAAATAAACTTTTTAGCAAAGTTGTAGAGAAACGTTTAAATTTCCAAAGTTGCAAAAATGTTCATCTAATCAACTTTACATCTTTTCTTCCAAGATGAATTTTTCATACTTTCACTCCATTGGTTGGGTTGATAAAATCTTAAAAACAACATATAAGGTACTAAAAAATATCTAAAAACACCCTCCTAATCAACTAGGATGCTTATTCAACATTTTGACCCATTTTCCCATTAGGTCATTAAATAGAGTGAATGAACAAAATACTACTAAAGTAAACTAAATAAACCCTAAATCAATCCATAATACTATTGGAAATGAGTAGAATAAATCAATCCCTTAGATGAATTAAACAAATCAGTCACTGTTTCTCAGTTAGCACAGATATTCTACTGTCACTCAGTTAACATAGAAAATATTAAGAAATTAACTATAATTATATTTAGTAATTAATTGCATAAACATAAACCATAAAGCCTTTGTGGTGTCTCCTAAGAATCCTAACGAGTTGTAGGTTACTCTTTCTAACTCCATGAATTCTTCCAAAACCCCTTCTTCAAAGAAGGATAAAATATGCTCTCCTGACGGTGACCAAATCACCATTGATTATGAAGGAGAGGAGGAAAATGATAGTAGGCAAAGATCTAAAAGAATCACCACCAAAACAAGATACAAACAAAATTTTTTGAGAAAGACAAGCCCTGATGAGGATGAAGAGGAAGAAGAAATTAAGATGGAGACCAGGGGGAAAGCTAAAATGGGGAAGAAAGTTAAGGTTGAGGAGAGAAAAAGGGAAAAAAAGATGAAAATCCCTATTGGGGAAGGGACTGAGAAAAGTCATGACTTTCAAGTCTCTACTAGTTAATGTCTCCCCTCCTTTGAACTTTCAAAGAAAATGATCTTTGAGGAGAAGAAAGTGGACTCACCACTCTTAACTACCCAACCCCCTAGCCCCTAGGACGAAAAGGATAACACCGAGGCTATAAATGATAACAAAGATCCTAAGGGATCCCCGAAGGACTCCAAGAAGATAGATGAGAAAATGCCTAAACTTGTGAGTGACACTCCCCATAAAGTTAAAGGACCTTAGGAGTCCCTCTTGTTTTCTGACCCTAAGGAGGAGTTAAGGGAAATTATGGAGGAAATCAAAAGTCTCAGACAAATATTTAACAGGATCGCAAAATTTTCTATGAAGGTCATGCATGCGGCAGAAACTACGCTCCAACTCCTTCATATGGAGAAAGTGAATTATTTGGGAGGAGAGTGAAAGGATGAAGAACAATACTAGTTCCTCACGGACGACTAGCTTAAGCTCTTGTTGAATGGCAGGGAAGGTAACCCCAAGTAGTTTCCTCTTCCTATGTTTAATTTTTTTTCCTGGACTTTTCAGTTGGGCGATGTGGGCCAGTTCGAGCTACGGTTAAACTTAAGTTTTTGTAGGGCTGGTTTACTGTTTGTTACTATTAATCCTAACTTTACTTCTACTTTTTACCATATGCTGGTTACCAACCTAGTGGTGATGTTGGGGCCTGTTAGGACTTCCAGGCTGGTTACCAGCTCTATGTTGGAATTGGGGTCTATTGATTTTCTTTCATGGTTTTTGGTTTTTAAAATTGGCATAGGCTGAGGGTTTGTTGTGTGTGTTTTCTGCTAGCTATCAGCACTCCTCTTACTGGCTGTGTCTATTGAGGTCAGCTCCCTAGTTTTGGCTACTTTTTAAATCAAAAACATAAACCATAAAGAAAATGAAATTTACATAGATAACACCAATATTTAATGCGGAAACCCAATATGGGAAAAACTACCAATTGCAACTAGTCTTTGTTTCTCACTCTTCTGAAGTGAGCCCTTTTAGGAGCAAAATTTGTTAAATGTTATAATAACACACTGTTAGGTGTGACCTTGTTAGAGGATTTAACCACCCTATAAGGAATGGCCTTGTGAGATGTCTTTAAACACTTCAATGTAGAAATGTCACCTTGTGAGAAGTTTTACAAAAGACTATTAAGTCTACTCTATTGAGAGATTTTGATCACTGCTACAATTGTTAGAAAGTAACAATGGATTGACTTGTTTTGATAAGAAATTGTCTTTGCTGATACACATCTCTATTCTGGATTAAATACTTGATCCTCACTAATCAGATATTTTGTTGCAGTCCTTTGTGTTCTATCCTCAATCACAATCCCATCTGACTTTGCCTTCACTGTTCATATCATAAAGACAAACTTCCACACAATATTCAATCCAATCTTGACCTTATATATATATATATATATATA
>MU227549.1:2186171-2199372 GCA_018584345.1 Thuja plicata
GTGTTAAGCCTTGACAAGTCAGCCTTAATATCCTTCCAAATAAATAATAAAACTCATGTCTATCGGCTACATACAACCTTTTATCCATAAAATATAATCTACTGTTAGTCAGCTGACACTAACTATTTTACTAGGTCAATACTGAAATCCTTCAATTCCCAACCAACACTATGATGCCCATTGCCCGAGTGAACTCGGTTAGAACTGAAAAACACTTTGGTCCTCCACAATGCCCAAGAAAGCTTGGCATAAACTGAATGTGCTCAGATAGGATTAGAAATTTGTGTAAACATTACTGTACTTGTGTAAACATAAATGACAATACACAATTGAATAATTGTCATCAACAATCTCCCTCTTTTGCATTGATAGAAACACAACATGTCATAATACAACGAATTATAGAGCAGGAGACATAAGAATGAAATTTTATTAATATCCTTAGCTTCATTCTTATTCTCATCTAGTTTAATTAATGTCTTTAGCTTTATTTTGTTTCTCATCCAAAAACTCCCTTTATCACTAAAATAAATATTTCTCCCTCTGTCATTAATCTATGTTTCTGATAAAGGTATCCCTCTTTCACTGATCATTATGACATACAGTAATCTCTCCCTCTTTCACAACCAATGCCAAAGACACCAACCAAAATATTTAATGAAGTTGTAATGTACATGTTTTTATTGATTCATATTCAATAAGCTCTAAATATCTACATCAACATGTTAAGTTTGTTTTGTAGCTCGATTGATGCATCACTAAACTGTGTTATAGTGAGACTCAATTAGTGGAATTACCCCTATCTTTCCTCTAAGATACAAAAATTCATCCTTAGGTAATGGATTTGTGTATATGTCTGCAATTTCTTCTTTAGTATTCACATATTCCAATATGAATTCCTTGTCCTGAACCAATTCTCTCAAGAAATGATACTTTATTGCAATATGTTTAGACTTAGTATGCATCAAAGGGTTCTTTGAGATATTAATAGCACTAGTTTTGTCACAGTATAGAATGATTGGTTCTATGATTTCAACCTTCATAACTAACAACAATTGTTTGAACCATATGATGTTTGAATAGTTTACGGCTACAGCAACATACTCTACTTCTATTGTAGATCGAGAAATGCAGTTTCATTTCTTGCTTGTCCTGGAGACTAACCTTTTGCCAAGAAATAATTCTCCACAACTTGTGTTCTTTCTATCACCAACATTTCCAGCCCAATCAGCATTAGTAAAAGTATTCAAATCAAAGTTTCATCCTTTCTCATACCATAATCCATACTCCTCATTACCCTTAAGATATCTCAGAATCCTTTTGATAGCCCTCAAATGATTCTTTTTTGGATTAGTTGAAAACCTTGCAACAATACCAATTTCTAATGCAATATCAGGTATGGTGTGAACAACATTTTGAATTTTAACGATGATGGATTTGTAGGTTGTCTTGTTTACTTCCTTTGAATCATATTCCTTAGACAACTTATGTCCAATATGCATAGGTGTTCGAACTGGTCTGGAGTCTTCCATCCAAAATTTCTTTAGTATCTCTTTGATGTATTTAGACTGGGTAATATAGATACCATCCTTCATCTGATAAACTTGTAAACCAACAAATACATAGACATCTCAAATTCCCAAAGGATCAATGAGATAAAATCTCATTCAAGAGAAGCATAATGGAAGCTTAAGTGGGCATTTTTGTATCAACAAGACAATGGAGTTGGTACATAGGTTTTATTATTGGCCCAAGTTTCCAAGGGATGTCAGATGGTATGTGGAGCAATGTGTGGTTTGTATGAAAGCCAAAGGGGGAGCTAGTAATGCAGGTTTGTATCAACCCTTACTGATTCCCAATAGACCATGGGAGTGCATTAGTATGGATTTTGTGGTAGGTCTTCCCAAGACCAAGATAGGGTTGGATAGTGTTTATGTGGTGGTAGATAGATTTATAAAGATGAGTCATTTCATTCCTTGTAAGACTAATCATGATGCTAGATACATTGCTCATCTCTTTCTCAAAGGGATTGTGAGGATTCATGGACTACCATGGAGCATAGTGTCTAACAGATATGTGAATTTCATGAGTCATTTTTGGAAGACTCTATGGAGTAGATTGGGTACAAAATTTTCATTTGTTCAGATTACCACCCTCAAAATGATGGTCAAACTATGGTGATTAATAGGGTGTTAGGTAACCTTCTAAGATGCCTAACCAAGGAGTATGGACATACTTGGGACTTCGTCACGCCACAAGCTAAATATGCATATAATGAAAGTTTGAGTAAGACAACATGGAGAAGTCATTTTGAGAGTTTATGGAATGCACCCAAGGGGTGTGTGTGACATCAAAGATATAGGAGCTATGGAGAATACGAGTAGGAATTCAAAGGATTTTAATCAAACTATGGAAGAGATTTAGGAGAAAGTGAAGAAGACCATCATTAAGGCTACTCAAAAGTTGAAAGCTAAGATGGATGTGTCTAGAAAATATATGATTATTTCATGGTACATCTCAAAAAATCTAGGTTACAGAAGGGAGTACCTACAAAGTTACAAGTGAAGAGAGATAAACCATGCAATGTGATAGCTAAGTATGAACAAAATGCTAACAAGGTGGAGCTTCCTAAAGATTTAAGTATTTTTCCAGTGTTTAATGTAGCTTCCTGAATCAAGTACAAGGGACCACTGAGAGAAGTGAATGAGAACAATAAGGAGATATTGGAAGATGTGAGTACTAAAGTCTTACCTCCTAAAGGAAATATTCAAGAAGACATGACCTTGGAATGCAGAGTGAAGAAGTCTACAAGGAACAAGGTGTACATAGAACATCTCAAACAATGGAAGGAAAAATTAGAGTATCAGGCTACATGGGTGGAAGAGGCTCATTTCATGAAATGTGCTATTGATATGTCCTTGATATCTCCTCCCATTCCTTAGTGGTTGTGTAGAGGGGGGAGTATGGTGCAGGAGCACCCAAAGGTTGTCTTGGAGAAATATTCTTGTATTTCCATTTTGTGTAAGACTTAGGGAATGTTTGGTATGTTTTGTTGAAGGTCATGTTGACCACAGTAAGGGTACATTAGGGTTTAGATCTTGTAAGTCTTATGACATTTTTAAGGTGCAATTTAAGGCTAAGATGTTGTAAAGCCTTCAAATTGGGAAAAGAGAAATGATTGACATCATCATGATCTCAATAGGGTAAAATATGGGTTAGGAACTTATTTTGGTCATAATTATGGTTTTTGAGAAGGTTTGAAGAGTTTTGGAACTCATTTACTTCATTTTACTTAACTCTATGTTTGATGAAATGAAATTATTCATTGGTTTACAAGTTTATTAGATGAAGGATGGTATCTATATTACTGAGTCTAAATACATCAAAGAGATACTAAAGAAATTTTGGATGGAAGACTCCAGACCAGTTCGAATACCTATGCATATTGGACATAAGTTGTCTAAGGAAGATGATTCAAAGGAAGTAAACCAGACAACCTACAGATCCATGATCAGTAAAATTCAAAATGTTGTTCACACCATAAAGTAGTGGCTTAGTGAATATATCTTCTATCTGCTTCTTTGAACTTACATATTCCAACATTACATTCTTCTCTTGTACTTGCTCTCTCAAATAGTGATATTTGATAGAAATGTGCTCTGTCTTTGAATGCATAACTGGATTCTTTGATATATTGATAGCACTTGTGTTATCACAATAAATAGTAAGTGGATCACTAATCTCTTCATTCATGCCTTCAAGTAGTTGTTTGATCCATACAATATTTGCACAATTCATAGTTATAGCAACATATTCAGCCTTGGTAGTTGATTGTGAGATGCAACTTTGTTTCTTGCTCAGCCATGTTACTAATCTATCTCCCAAAAAGAAAGCTCCTCCACTTGTACTTTTTCTATAATCAATGTTCCCAGCCCAATCAGAATCAGTGTATACTTTCAAAGAAAAATCTCCTTTCTTTTTGTATAGTAACCCAAAATCTTCAATGCCTTTCAGATATCTCATTATTCTTTTTACTGCAGACATGTGTGTCTCCTTTGGATTGGAAGAAAATATTGCAATAATCCCTACAACATGTGAAATATTGGGTTTACTATGTACAACATACTGTAACTTGCCAATCATTGATCTGTAAACTGTGTCATCTACTACATGTGATTCATCTTCCTTTGATAATTTACACCCAGTGGCCATAGGTGTTCCGACAGGTTTTGAATCCTCCATAGCAAATGTCTTCAAGATTTCCTTGATGTACTTTGATTGTGTGATGTAAATTCCATCTTTGGTTTTCTATATCTATAATCCAAGAAAGAAATTTATCTCTCCTATCATGGACATCTCAAATTCCTTTTTCATCTCTTTAGCAAATGATTGACTCAATGTGTCACTTTATCCAAAAATAATATCATCAACAAATATTTTAGCAACCAAAATTTCTTTATCATCATCACATTTCAAATACAGATTACTGTTGTCACTTGTTCTTTGAAATCCAATCTTGATCAAATAAGAATGCAATCTTTCCTACCATGCTCAGGGTGCTTTCTTTAAGCCATATAGTGCTTTGTGCAATTTGCATACCATGTCCTTGTCAATATCTTTATCAAATCCTTCAAGTTGTTCAATGTAAACTTCCTCTTCAAGAATACCATTAAGAAATGTAGACTTTACATCCATTTGATAAACTTTGAATCCTTTAGAAGCTGCATATGCTAGTAGAATTTTGACTCCTTCTAATCTAGCAACCGGTGCAAAATTTTCACCATAATCAATTCCTTCTTATTGTGCATAACCTTTGCAAACTAATCTTGCTTTGTTCCTAATAACATCTCCATGCTCATTCAGTTTCTTTCTGAAAATCCACTTAGTACCAATTACATTTTTGTCCTTAGGTCTCGGTACCAATTCCCATGTGTTGTTTTTCTCAATTTGATCTATCTCTTCTTTCATAGCATTAGTCCAATCTTCAGTATCTAGACCATCTTTTACTTTCCTTGGCTCAAATATAGATATTAAACATGTATTGTTCCTTACCTTGCTTCTTGTCATTACTCCATCATTTTTGTTTCCAATTATCTTTCTCGGTGAGTGGTGTCTTCTTACATATTTAGCTAGAACAGGATTGGTAGTAGGTGCAGGTACTTCATCATCACCTAGTTGTAGTTCCATCTACTCAGCTTCATTATTTGGTTGTCCTCTTGGTAGTACATCAGTATGTACATATACAAATCTTTGATAATCCTCTGGTTCCTTTTTCTTGTCTCTATCATTTTTCTCTGCAGATTCATCAATTTTCACATTTGCACTTTCCACAATCTTGTTAGTAGACTTGTTTAAAAAATTGTAAGCTTTTCTCTTTGTGGAGTATCCAAGAAATATTCCTTCATCACCTTTAGAATCAAACTTTCCATCTTTGTTATCTTTCAAGATATAGCATATACTTCCAAAAACTTTGAAATAACTTACATAAGGTTTGTGCCCATACCAAATTTTATAAGGTGTCTTGTTAGTTCCTTTCTTCAATTGTACTCGGTTCAATGTGTAGGCTGCAGTACTTACTGCTTCTCTCCAGTATGTTTGAGAGATTCCCTTGTCAATCATTAGTGTTCTTGCACAATCAACAATTGATCTGCTTCTTCTTTCTGTTATTCCATTCTGCCGTGGTGTTCTTGGTGCAGACATTTGTCTCTTTAACCCATGTTCATTGCAGAAGAGTGTAAACTCATCAGATGTAAACTCTCCTCCTCTATCAGATCTAAGACATTTTAGTTGTCTTCCAGTTTCCTTTTCCACTCTTGCCTTATACCACTTAAGCATTTGAAAAGCATTAGATTTTTCTTTTAAGAACATGATAGGCATCATTCTAGAGAAATCATCAACAAACAAAATGAAATATCTATCACCATAGTAACTTTGTGTTCTTATGGGTCCACATAAATCAGTGTGCGCTAAGTCCAAAATTCCTTTGCTGACATAGGTTTTACTTGTAAAACTTGACTTAGTCATTTTTCCAATCTGACACTCCTTGCACATGACATTTTTAGGTTTATCCACTCTCGGTAGACCTCTAACTCTATTATTTCTGCTCACCTTGATCAAGTTGTTAAAATTAGCATGACATAATCTCTTGTGCCATAACCAGACATCCTCCAATTTTGTGTATAGACAACTCTTTTCAGAAGTATCAAGGTAGAAAAGGTTACCTTTAGTTTGTTCACCAGTGGCAATCAGATTTTCATGTTTGTCAAACACTTTTACCTTCCCATTTTGGAATTCCAATCAGTCATCTATTGTATTTAGCTGTGCCACACACAAAAAATTGTACTTTAGTCCTTCAACCTAGTAAAAATCATCACATCTTGTATTATTTAGAAGAATTATAGAACCTTTACCTTTGATAGGATATGGAGCCTCATTACCAAATCTAACAATCCTCCATCATGTTTTTCCATAGTAATAAACTTTTGTGTATCACTAGTCATGTGATGTGTGCAACCACTATCTATACTCCATGCATCATTTTTACTCATGTGAGAAATTAAGGATTTTTATTCTACATACCTTTCTTCATTAGAATCATCTTTGATAGAAACATAAACAACTTCCTCATCTCCATGATAATCAGTGTCATCATTAGTTAATCCTTCTTCGACAATGTAGCATGACTTCTTACCTTTGTCTTTGAAATCTCGGTATCTTCTGAATTTATTTTCTCTCTTATTTTCTCGGTTATCTTTTCTTTCATTATCCTTGTTGCTTGGATAGCTAGATGCAATTTGACCAATCTTGTTTCAATTGAAACATTTTAAGGGTAGCTTACCTCTGTACTTACCTTTCCCTCTTGGTAACCTTCTAGCTAACAATGCTTCAAACTCTTCTTGTTGTCTATCATCTTCAGCATACAAAGTTTCCAACTCACTTCTACATTTATGAAGTCTTTCAAACACAATACTTGCATAGCTTTCACTAGAATTAGACTCTCTAGGGTTTCCAACATTCAAGGATGACTTGAATGAAGATTCAATCTTAGTAGTAGTAGTCAGACTATTATCAAATTCATTTAACTCAAATGCAGTCAACTTACCAATTGTAGCATCTAACGAGACTATCATCTGAGGAATGGATCTCAGTTCTTGTATAGATGATACTCGGATAGCATACATAGGTAGCAAGGTTCTTAATAGCTTGCTTGTCACATCTTCTTCATCAATATGTCCTCCAGCGCCTCTAATAGCGTTTACTACTTCCTTTAGTCTTGTACTATATTGTGTCACATTTTCACCTTCTTTCATTCTCATTGAATCAAACTTGCCTATTAGACTTTCTGCTTTTTCTTTCTAAACATGTTGATCTCCTCCATGTACACATGTAATCTTATCCCACATCTTCTTTGTTGTATCACATCCATTAAGATCATTAAATTCATGGTTGGTGAGAGAGGATGATATCTCTATCATCAGTTGTGTGTGTTCTTGTCTTTCCCTTGCCTGCTCAAGTGTCATAGGACCATAAGGTGGCAGTGAGTACTCATTATCAAGATAATATAATTCATATTCTCCAATTCTAGAGAGATGTAATTTCATTCTACTTTGCCCTGTAGAGAAGTTGTCCTTATTCAACTTAGGTGCCTCCATCTTATACATCTTCAGATCTTTGACTCAAGTCCCTTTAAAATTTTCTCTTCAGAGTACAAGGCTCTGATACCAATTGTTGGCCAACAGAGAGGGGGGTGAATCAGTGGACTTTAACCTCTTAGAATCTCAACCTCTAAATCTAATTCAACTCGGTAAACTATATTTACTGCACTCTAGACAACATGCAACCTTGAACAATTTAAGCAGCAACATTAACACATATCATCCACATAAGATAATAACACATTAACACTAGATTTAACGAGGAAAACAAAATTGGGAAAAACCTCTGTGGGACTTTTCACCCACAAATAATAATAATTTTTTGAAGTATGCTCAGTTAGGAGCCAATCCTATTAAAGATTACAAAGCACATTGTCAAATGTGACTCGGTCAAGGGATTTCCCTTAGATCTGTTAGGATTTTCACTCTGTTAAAAGTGGCCTGATGAAAGGACTTAAAACACTCTGTTAGAATGTCATGTATATCTAGCGTTTACAATAGGATAGTTATATCCACTCAGTTAAGAGATTTCTCTAATACAAATATGAAACATACAATAAAAACTTGATCTGTTAATGCATCAACTGTCTTCTACATTTTTCTTAATCAGATCCTTTTCTGCTCACTTGGTCTACTAGATTCAGTACCTCATTACTTTTTCAATGACTCTTCCATCAATCATTCATAATCTCTATTCAGAGTTTAGAGTTTAGTCTTCTTCTTTTCCCTGTATCACTCGGTGACTTCTCTTCTGTCAACCTTTTTCCTTTCTTTTCATTAATCAACCAGCAGCTACTTCACATTTGTGTAGCTTCATTTATATAGACAATATTTTTCCTCTTAATCTCCTTGGTTAGGTTTCTTTCAATTCAATCTCTGCCGCTCAATCATCCTTATGATTTCTTCCCACTTGGTAAATTGCCTAACTTTTACCTTGGAACTTGTTCCCTTCTTGGGACTCACAACATTTGTTTTGCCGCTTAATCTCTGCCTTCGATTTTCATCTTGATTTTTTTGGTTCGTAGATCTTGTAACAAACTTCTTCCTTCCCTGTAGAATCTTCTAGCTCATCATGATCTGTCTTAGATTCGATCTTATCATTAACTTCCAATGACTGTTCCTTGCTTGGTAATTGACTTTATGACTTGGTAACATGAACTTCACTACTCAATAACTAACAACGCTTTGTGAATAGCTTTTCTCAGTGCCTTTGCATGAACTCAGTACTTGGTAACTATGACTTAATAGAATTTACACTTGGTGACTATTTTTTCTTGGTGTTTGATTCTACTTTCTTTACTGACTGCTCCCTTTTCTTACATTACCGGATGACTTCTCATACTCGGTAGTCTCATTCATTTCCTTTACCAACTTGACTAAACTGTGTTACCGACTTTGTTATCATGAAAAAAATTATACCAATAATCACTAAGTCATTGTCTGATCTATATTAGTTTCCCAGTTAAGTTCTTCAACACTTTCATCTTTTCACTTGCTCTCTTTCCTTGTCTTCCTCAAATTGTAGTTTACTCCAAATGATATGGCAACTCAATATGAATCAGAAATCAATTGCTTGACATCAATGACAAAATAACAACTGATCTAAGAGTATTCTACAACTTTTTATACCTCTAATATTGGTATTCATCATCATCTCATCATGTGAATATCATTTGGTTAACACATTCTTGTTGTTATATATGAATTTTGTTTTCTGGGGGTTCTGACTGCCCTTGGATGAGGGAGGGTAGTTCTTAGGACCAAATGTTCCCTGATACTCATTTCTTTTGTACCCTAACCCAGATTGAGGGGCATTACCCCCCTTGGGTATTCATCTGACCTCCCAAACCTAAGGGTGCATTCTTCTCAACAATGCAAGCTTCATTAACTTCTTCATTAACTGTCTGGGGCTAGAAGACCAGCAATTGGCCAGAAAATGGACTATTGAATCCTCTAAGGAATTTTTGTGTGAGCATAGATTCATCATCCTTATATCTGTAATAAGGCTTGAGCTCAAATAAGAAATGTTCATAGACATCGACTGACATGGTTAACTGCCTTAAATTATGAAATTATTTTTCTCTCTCGCACCTCTAGTGATTAGACAAAAATTGAGCTTTGAAGATCTCTAGGAATAGTTCCCAAGACAAGGTGGCTATGTAAATGTGTAATTTCTCTTTCTCTTTTTCTCATCAAGTAGAGGTGAAGTCCCTAAGGTGAATAAATGCAAACCGAGCCTTAGTGTAACTGTGGTATGGGTGCATGGAAAATATTCTTTTCAAATCAAGTAACCATGTTTTAGCGGCAACACCACCCTGTGTTCCCCGAAATGGGGGAGGGTTCACTCTAAGGAGATCTCACATGTGAGAAGCTCACAAAGTATCCTCCTCTATAGTCAGATTCCTCCTCCTTGTACTCCTTTCTATTTCTCTCTCATGGTGGTGAGAGATTAGACTCATCCAAATGACTCCTATCCTATCCTACATCCAATCTTTGAAATATTTGTTGTAACAAGTCCTACATCTGAGCTCCCTCAAAGTCCCCAATGTGGCTATCATACTATTCCCAACTACCTTCCTCCTCAAAATAATCTTCTTCTTGAGAAATTTCCTGGAGAGATCTCAAAGGAGTGTTCTAGGCATCCCTTCTACCCTGGGTAATAGGAGGCATCCTAGAATATACAAGAAAAGAGGTAAGTCTAAAGGTTCCAATCCCAATTCTGGGTTCATGGTTTAATGAGGGGTCCAAAATCTAAGCTTAATGAGCCAATAATCCCTGGGTTCCAGTGTGGCAACCTAGGGATCTCATACCAAGATGTCATGTGCCGCCAGGGAACCAGGAAGAATCTGAAAAGATTACTAAGCTAGAAATCTTTATAGCATTATATATATATATATATATATTTATATACTATGCAGTTCTTAAAGTTACAAATTTCAATTACAAATTCTTCCTAGGTTCCCCAACAAACAAGACTTAATAATTAACTTTTATATCCATGGAAAGATGTTGCGATCCATTATTCCTATCTCATTGCATTAACTAATAGATCTCTATTCATAAAAGTCTATCAAACAAATTTATTCTAACATTAACTTCTAACATTCATGATTTCTTTTCTTTTAAAACTTTAAAGAAAACATGCATAAAGATACGAGCTTTCCTACTAGCTATTCCATGTCATTTAGAAATTAATAATCATTACATTTATAATATCAATATAGAAAGTTCTTTCTTTTTTTGTAAACCATGATGTATCTTAATTCCAACATATTTTCCAAGTTGCATAAACATAAATTATTTATTTTCAGATCAAATACATTCTTTACATTGAAAGATAATCCATCCCCTTTTCCTTTCCTACAACTACCCATCCCTCTACATCAATTTGGAACATATCAAATATTATTTACATTCATCTCCTCTTGGGAAGTTGCATTAATAGAATACCATAACATTGATAACAATAATGAACATCAAGAAAGTCTTCTTCTTCTGCAAATATGGAGAAAGCATAAGAAAGGTTTATCCATAACTATACAAACAGTACCTCAATAAAATATTCACCACCAAACCATGTGGATACCCAAAAGGATCCACTCCCCCTTGTTAGGAGATAAACACCATGATCCACGGAAGAAGGAGATGACTAGGCCATTCCTAAGGAGAGGATAGTGAATTTCCCAAAACAAGACATAAAACAAAACACAAGAAGAACATAAAGACATAAATCACATTTGTAGGAACTCTAAGACACAAGATAGGTGAGTGTCATCACATGTCCCTCACCCCTTGCGTTATCCTGGTAAGCCACTCTGGGCCCCGACCCCCAAGTAGGCACATGTGGAACCAAACATCTCTCATAGGGAAGAGACTGTTTGATTGTGCTATCTCAATAGAACCTTCCCCCACTCCCATCTGTAGCCTATGCTAGAACTATTGGCATGGGGGAGGTCTTAGTTAATGTGTAATACCCTTCCCATAAATTAGTAATGCAATTTTCACTGGATTAAATAACTCACTAGTGGACTATCCTAGGACTACCCACTTAGGGCCCCGACCCTCATTGTGAGCCACTCACCTAGTTCTCTTAGGTTTCCTACCTCTAAAAACCTCATTACTACAAACAAGGTTAAGTATCAAAGGTATAGATGAGCTTACAAAATCAAAACTGGAGATAAAAGAAGAGACACAAGTTCCCTTGGCCATGGAACAATCCTAACCCTAATCAGGGTTCCCAAAATGATCCAAAACTATTGAGAATATTTCAAAAGATCCTAAACATGAAACCATATGAAAATTAAGTATCTAATAAGTTTAAAAATCCCCTAGGGTAAGCCCCAGATCAACATAATACCCTAAACTCTTCCAAAAACCCTAAAAATCAGCCTAGAAGATTCCTGCATAGATGGGGTCTGAAGTTGCGTAGATGGGGCCTCAATCTGCATATGTGGGAGCTCAAGTTACATAGGTGCTTAGGACCTGTGTAGCTGGGCCTTGATCCTATGTAGGTGATCACGCATCCTACACAGATGGAGCCTAGTTCTACATACGTGGTAAAGGACGGTTTGCACTTAGAGGCAACAACTTTTAGATCGACCTTTAGGGTAAAACTGGGTAAGATGGAGGTCTGGAAAGCATAATCATAGGGATACCTAGTTGAGATCCCTTTTTTCTCCTTAAAAAATATACTTCAAACCCATCCTACCTTTGAGATAAATCTGTGTCATTTCTACCCATACGTGCAAGGTAAGGAGAGACAACCTCAAAACATACTATTCTAACAAGGAAGAAAATCTATGGCAACTCCTAAGCATCAACAGAAGGAGGTTCTAGGTAGAAGAAAAAACAATCCAAGGGAAAAAATCATACAGAATAATCGATGACATGAAAATTTAATAATATTATCTATCATAAGGTAATCATCCACAATTCAAACATATAAGAAATAAATATCTCCAAACAACCATTCAAGGTTTCCTTTGATCTATTACAATAATAGAAAATAGTAAAACGCACATATCAAACACAACATTCATATGCAAAGGATTATCTTACCTGGTAGAGCCTACCTAGTGTCCTGAGTAGAAACCTTTGTAATAAGTTCCAAGCCCACTCCAGCCAATCACAATCTCCTTAAGTTTTTCAATCACAGAGTTTCCTTCAGAATGCCGCCATCAACTTTCACAATAATTTTTGCTGAGAGTTTCCATACATCCATATATTGTTTTCTTCCTCATCGCCATTCTCTCATTCTCCTTTCATAAATATGGTGTAGGATTGGTTGCATAGGAAAATAAATTGATGCACCCATCCACAACCATATATTGGTTATTAGTTTGAAACTTTATTATACTTTAGATAAATTAATATGCAGATTGTTATCCGTGAAATCTTTAGTTAATTTACCCTCTTTGCTTAATTTTATGTTTTAGGTACTTTCTTTTATCTATCTACATTTTCACTTTTAGATTAAGATTAGTTACTTTGCCTCAAGAAGGTTTAAATAGTAATTACCCAATTTCAATCCAAGAATTATATGGATT
>MU227549.1:2200219-2239267 GCA_018584345.1 Thuja plicata
ACATATACATATATATATATATATATACATATATATGTATATGTATATACATATATATACATATCTATCTATATCAAAGTGTAAGAAACTGAAATCATATACTCCATGTCAAAATGTCCAATCTAAAGTAATAGCATATTCATCTGAGGGGGTATTATATAACACACTTCAATATGCTTTTATATTTTTTTATTTTGCTAATGTGGCTATTTAATCCTCTAAGGTTCAAAGACGATATCTTCATAATTAACTTAAAAATCTATATAACTCTAATCTTGAAAACCCCATCTTGGGTTTCACTCCTACTCCATAATAGATTAGATATTTTATTTATTTTTATTATTAATATCAAATAATCCATCAATAATTCTCTAATTTCCAATTTCTATATCATTCGCTATATTTTTTTTCTTCTCTCTATTTGCATTGGTCTTCCCATATTGGAACATCCAATGTCTATCTTCTTTTTATTCTTAACCTTTTTTCCCACCACTTTCTATTTAGAATATTTTCATTCCTCATCATGCCCCAACTTACAAGTTGTGGAGGTGTAGAGGAAAATCCAAATAGAGATAAGTTATCTTTAAGACTAGAGGAACCAAGAAACTTTATGGCATACCTCGGAGTTGCTAACAGGTAATTATTTTCTTTATCACTATGGGGGTTAGAAATGAATCTAGTGTTGGCATTATGATTAAGATGATAAAATTCCTATGTTCTTTCTATGAGTTTTGGTGGTTTCAATGCTCGCAACAATATCTATTTGATAGGTCACATCTCCTATACTGGTGATGGAGTTGATTACCGAAGGATTTTCTAAGTGTTCCTTGTATAGATGATAATGCACATAGTATTGGTAAATTTGATGAGTGATGATAATATTGAATGTTCAAATCATGCAATCGGTTAGATTGTATCTATAAAGTCATGTTTACCTACATGTATGATCACTTACAAAGATTTAGCATACACACAACAATTTGAGTAAACGTCACTGAAATTAGATAGAACAGTCGACTAGTCTAGTAAAATTGGTTAAATTGAGGTTGCAGTCAATTATTCATCAATGTTAAATTTAGTTTTAATTGTATTGTTGAGAGCTGATATTAAACATTATGTTTTCCTATCTTGGGATCATAACTTATGAAATTTGAATGGATTTTTTGGAGCTGACTTGTAGCAGATTTTAGGGTTTGTGATAAACTTTAAAAAGTATATAAAAGGATGTAAAATCATTAAGTTAGTGTGGTTAATTTGTGATTTAGTGATTTTGATCATTCAAGGCAAAGTGTAGAAGTGTGTTAGAGATCTTAGAGAAATTAGAATAACACACTAAGAAGTATAAAAGTAGATCTATCAGGTAGAAGGTAACTTTACCAGGTCACTCTTTGAGTTATCTACTCAAGGAAAGTTGTAATAGGCTTGCAATCAAAATCCTTTAACATGGTTACAACTAACAAGGTATGCATGATCCTTGATCACTTGTTATAAAGACTCAGAAACTAGGCATAATCCTTTAACTCAGGCATTGGACATCAAACTAAGTACTTCATCCATTTTCTAAGAAACTCATTTAACATGTCAAACCCATGGACGTCTTACTCGAAATGGGCTAGAAAAATATATGCACCAAGAACTTTCTCAACAAATCATTCTATAATTGCTACAGGAAACAAATGCTAGAAAGAAACTATTCTATGGCTGCAGGAAATAAATGCTTTCGAAGGAAACCTATGCTATTGTTATATGAAATGAATACTCAGAGGAAGGCTAAACTATTGTTGTGAAAGTAAATACTTGAAAGTAAATGATGGAAGTGAATCCTGCTAGCAGGATGGAAGAGTGCAAAAAATAATTATAATGCCTTAGTTACTCTACCGCTTGGCCATAGGAAGTGGTAGTTGTCCTATGGCTTTTGCTGCAGGAGCTATTCAACATAGGAATTAAAATAATGGAAATGCAAGAAAGTGAGATAAACTAAAATGATTCTAACCATGGGTTCCTCACCAAGTGGGCCCGCTTGGGTGAGTACCTAGAACACTCAATTACAGAGAAGTAATCTCAACACTTTATTTTCTCATTAAAATTAATAATAGAGTACAAAGATTCTCATCAATAGTAAAATAAAATAATTGAACTATATTGTAACTATCATAATACTACTTCCCTCCTCACACAGGAGCGGGGCTTTATTTATAGGAAAAACATGTAACTGCTAAGCTCAACATGCGATAAGAAAAGGTGGAGATTTTATTACAAACAACTCACAGAAAGGAAAGCTAGAAAGCAGGAAATGGAATCAGTCTAGTTTAGAGGAAAGAACTACTTAGAAAGAAGCTCTAACTTCCCACTCTCTCCTAGATTTCATCAGGGAAATTAGTACATTTTCCAACTCTCGCATCAACTGTCTCCACCTAGAATAACTGGAAACTTTCCACCACTGCTACGCCAATATTTCATCTATGTGTGTTTGCTGCAGGACTGAGTCAAGTGTCCAGCACATAGACTTGCTCACCTGAACAAGATGACAATTTCTACTTCGATGCATAGGATTAAAACTGTTAGGATAAAATCATTCATTGAAAATAATCGTTCAAAGTGCATATGCATTACCTATTGCTGAAATATTCAATTCATTCATAAAACATGATCATAATTCCATAGAAATAAATAGAGCATATTCATCAAGATAAAGCATATTAAGTAGCATATGTCCATGGCATAGGTTCAGTGGTTGACTACCATAGATTAAAAGTTTTAAAGCATAAGGTCTTGGAGTAATAAAAGAAAACATAGGAAAAGACCTAGCAAAATTTCTTCTAGGGCATCTAAAGTATGCCATTAAAATGGCCTATCATTTTCCCCCTACGAAGACTAGTACTAACCCTTAGGCACTGAGAGGTTCCAGATCTTGGAAAGAACCTAAAGGTTTACTTCCTATGTCTCCCCAATCATGGAGGTGCCTAGTCCCTAGTAGAATCCATTTGTTTTCTCCACCTTCACTCATCTTCTTAGTTCTTGTTGTTCATCTATTTCATCATCCACATAGTTGTATAGTGGCCATAAAAGAAGAGGAGGCTGGAAGGTGAGTGGAAACCATCTCTCGGGCCATGGCTATCACCCCAAGTGTATATACCAATGAACTCGCTGCATTGTGGCCCACAATTTGATCAGAATGTGAGGTTCTTCCTTCTTAAGTACCATAGTGAGTCTCTCCCATCTTTGCCTCAATTCTTCAACTGCTTTGTCCCCGTCTGATAGTGAAAATCTTTCAAATTTTGTGAAAACTTCCTCAGGGCTTTCTAGAATTTGTTTCCTATGTGCAGAATCATGAAACACATAGATAATTTGCATCTAATCACAATAAATTCATTGTGGTGACCAGATTTTAGGATGAAAGTGAAATTAAATGGATTGTTCCAAGATTCTGTACTTATGTAATTGTCCACCATAATTTATTTCATCCCAGATCAAGGAAAGGAGGGCATAAAAATGTATATCACCAATAAAAAGAAGGGTATTCCAATGAGTATTAAAAGGAACATCATAATTGTGCATGTATAACTCACATAAAAAAATTTGGGACATAATCAAGTGATGTGTTGTATGGAGCCAAAAATTCCTGTGGGGTTCATATGCCTGTGTTAAGATCCCGAAGGACTCTCGTTAATTTAAATAGTAGAAATTTCTCCTTAAGGAATAGGGTATAGACCAATGGTGGTGGTCTTCATTCTATTAAATCTAAAATTATATATGTAATGTTAATTATCTTATTATGTAGGAATTAAATTTCTTTGTATTTTCTTTTGAGCTCCCTTATTAGTTTTGTCTTTTCCAATTCCCACATCGACTTTTGATATTTCATTGCATTAAAATAGTCAACTGAGAGAGCATGAACAATTACCTCCTCTGGTTTTCAATGTGGGACCAGCCTGGCTACTTGTGGGCCTTCCTCTTTCTTTGTACAAACTGGCACATTATCTGGAACAAGGGGCTTTTCCCCGTGATTACTTTCCTCTAGAGAAGAAGATTCTCTTCTGGCTCTTTTAGTCTCTACTACCGCTAGTATTACACACACTGCTTCTGTAACAACTTCAGTCATTGTATGATCCTTTTCCATCATAGCCTAGCATTATACAAACAGACTACCTATTTTTGGTTGTTCTTGTAAGGGCTTCTAAGAGGAGACATGAGAAGAGTCAACTGTAATAGGGGAATCCTTGTCTGATTATGTAGTGTTCAAATTAACACTTATATGCAATGGAGTATTAGTAAAGGCAGTAGGTTCCTTCTATGGAAGTTTTCTTTTCTTGGTAGGTGTTGCTGCAGGAGAAACAGTATAAATAGCAACATCTTGACTCATATATTCTTCCATCTTTGCCTTGCCCTTACCCTTTTTATCTTTTTTCCGAGAAATTGTGGGAACCTTAGTTTCTTCACTCCCTAAGGTAGGGTTTGGATGGTCGGATGGAACATTCTCCACATTAACTCCCAAAGGAGAAGGATTCCTCAAAGGTTCATCTTGCTCAACAAATTCTTCTTCCTCATCAGGGTTATTTCATAGTTCTTCTTGAATTTCAGGCCGTGGTCCTTCTCCATGCAATTGAACATGAGGTGCTTTAATAAATATGTCATAGGAAATGGGAGAGACATCCCTTAGTGACCTTTCCACCAATAGTTAGATTAAACCATGGTGAATCACTACGTTCTACCACCCCTTCCATACCTCTTCAACACTTAAATTCAAAAGGGCATAAAGAAAATTGGGAACATTTACTAAATGGTCCCGCTGTAAATGGATCAACAATTTAAACTGTATTTCATGCAAGAAATAAAAATGACCCTCACGAGTAATGTTTCTGACAACATGAACTATCAACTGAGGATACTATCGTGGAAGAGATGTCTGCTTAACACCTTGTTTGCTGTAATCTATTGGGGAATTGGTTGGAAAAGAAAATTCTTCTCTAGATGTGCATGCATTGTGCCCATGTGGAAATGCTTCTCCTTTAGAAGGAATTCTAGAGACTTCGACAATTCGTGCTTTAGAAGCTTCAATTTGCAACCCTTTAACATATGCAACTCCATTGTTGTACATTCTCAAGAATTCCAGTGTCATGGCTTCATCATACCAATTTAACCTAATAAAATAGGTAAACCACTATACTCTATTCAAAACCTGGACATTGTCCTAGTCATGTAACAAAGCGAAGTGGTTTGCTGGTTCATGTCGTATAGGAGAACCAACCATTCTATTGTTTGAAATTTTAAACAATGTCTAAAAACCTCAGAAAAACCCTCGTACTCCACTACTAATATCTACTCTTTTTGTTGAAATGCCTCTATTGTGCCCATAATTAGAATAAAAATTTCTAGGTTTCAGGGTAGACAAGACACAAAAGATTTTTTTTGAAATAGTGTTGTGAATCTAAGCTAAAATTTTGAGTTAAAAAGATAGGGCTGGTTTTGAAAGGTTACATGCAAGGAGTTGTCAAAAATATTTATTTTGATATGATGTCTCAATACAATTTTGGTAGAAAAAATAGTAATGACAAAGGATGACAATTATTACATCACATTTGGAACTGACAAAATATTTGAACTGATGGGATATATCATTTATTACACACAAAACCTATTTAATACCCCCTATGAAAAAGGTGACAAGTGTCCACACTTTCATGGAAAAGTATGGCAAAATCATGGATGAATCGCTATATTAATTACAATGTGTCATAATCATATTAAATGAACAAAAAAAAACTTTTTGAGACAATAAAGTAACGCATACCTTGGAATATTATACCGTTAAATGTCCAAATCATGAAATATTTGAGTATGTAGGCACAACAAAAATTTGAGTTAGTGCTATAATGAGGTGACGCGAATACATTGATGGCAAAAAAAGGTGATGAAATAGAGGATGGGATGTTTTTTTTATTATGGACAAGATATTTTCATGGGAAACAAAAATTATATTACGACTGCATGTGGAAAATTTTCAAAGAGATGACTGGAGCAAATAATTACTTCGGTTGGCTACAGGAATGCCCTTAGTAGGAAGAGGTCCTTTGGATGTGGGAAAGACTTCAACTAGAGGAGGTTCTTTGATTTGAGGAGGTCCTTCAGTTGTAGGAAAGTCTTCAGCAGGAGGAGGAGGTTCATTGGCTATAGAAGGTTCTATGGTTGTAGGAGGTTCAGCTATGTTAAGAGAAATCTCAAACTGCTGCAGAATATCTACCTTTGTCTGTATAGGGTCGATGGTGGATAGATGAACTACTATGTTAGCATAAAAATGGATGTTCTAATAAGGGCCAAGACAACATGTTGTAAGCTTACCCTAGGTTTCTCGCAATCTAGAGTCATACAAAAGAGCCCAGTTGCCAGGAGAAAACTGTTTGGAAAGGATATGAGAATCATGCCACTTTTTCCCCTGTGTCTGAACCAATTCTATGTGCTACAGGGAGGCTTTCCTTGTCTCATCAAGATGGTTTAGCTATAGGATCCTATCATTTTGTGCCTCTGTAGGATCAATTTTTTTCTATAATGTTGTGCGTAAAGTCTTATGTTTGAACTCAATCGGCATCACAACTATTTTTCCATATACCAACTCAAAATGGGTAAACCCTTTTTTGGTTTTCGATGTACTTTGGTAGGTCCTTATTGCTTCTTTGAGGTGAATTCTCCAATATTTTTTGTGCAACTAAACTATCTTCATGAGGATAGCTTCTATCTCCCTATTGGTGATTTCTTCCTAACCATTCACCTGTGGGTGATAGGGGCTTGATTTTTGGTGGTGAATATTATACTTGTTCATCATAGCTATAATTAAAATAGAGGTAAATTGAGCTCCTTAATTAGTGACTAACTCTTGGGGTACACCATAGTACATTAATATCTCCTGATACAAAAACTGTGCAACCCTGTTATCCCTACCACGGTTCATAGCTCTAACCTCCACCCACTTGGTTACATAATTAGTAAATACAAGTATGTACAAATTATCATCAGATGCAAGACTGAAGGGATCAACAAAATTGATTCCCCATTTAATAAATGGAGTCACTACAACCTAAGGAATGAGCGACATTTCATCAGATTTAGTAGGCCGTCCCATCCTCTGATATGGATCACACTTTTTGGTGTAATTGGTTGAATCCTTGTAGAGGGATGGCCAATAGTAACTAGTGTTAAGTACCTTCATGGTTGTCCTTTTGGTAGGAAATTATCTTCCACAAGGCTCATCATGACAATCCCAAAGGGTTTCATAAGTTTCATCCTCTCAAATACATCTTCTTAATACTTGGTCGCGGCCAGTTTAGAACAAACAATCAACAATCCACGAAAAGTTGAAATTTTTCTCTATTAGTAACTTCTTTTCCTTTGGAGAGAAGTATGAAGGTACTTTTTGGGAGAAAATATAGTTATAAATATTAGCATACTCGGGAGCTTGAGCTACAATGGAGAACATGTGGTCATCAGAGAAACTATCATCAATTTCCATGGGTTCATTAGCATTCTGCAGGGGTGAGAGAAAACTGGCCATCACTTTTGATCTGCCTGGCTTATCTATGATAGTAATACCAAAATCCTATAGTAGAAACAACCATATAGACAACCTCCCTACTATGAGAGGTTTGTTAGCTAAGTACTTAATAGCTGCATGGTCCGTATGCTCAAAGATTTGATAACCAGTGATATAGTGGCATAATTTTCTCAAAGCATAGATAACACCCAATAGCTCCTTTTTTGTAACCATGTAATTCAACTCAGCTCCTTGGAGATTTTTGCTAATAAAATAAATAGCATGTTCTAGAGTACCTTCCTTCTATCCAAGAACTTCTCCAATGACAAGATCAGAGGCATTTGTATGTATGTGTAATGGGAGTGTCCAATTAAGACCTCGCAAAATAGGTGCCTGAGTGAGTACAAACTTTAGGTGCAGGAAAGATTCATTATAGTCTGATGTCTAGATAAAGTCAGCATCTTTAGTGAGAAGTGAATACATAGGGATAGCCATCTTCCTAAAGTTCTTTATGAATCGTTTGTAATACCTAGAATGACCAAGAAAGCTTCTGACATCTTTTTTTTGGCTAGGGTAGGCAGATTCACAATGACTTCATTTTTTGCTGGGCCTACCTAAATGCCAAGAGCATATATGTAGTGACCAAGCACTACTCCTTCCTGCATCATCATAAAAAAATTCTCGCTGTTCAAAGATAGGTTGTGTTCTTTGCACCTATTGAGTACCTTTTCCAAAAAATTTAACGCTTCCTCATAAGTTTCCCAATAAGTTGTAAAGTCATCCATGTAGATCTCCATACAGTCAGGGGAAATGTTAGCAAAAATGTTGATAATCACCTGCTAAAAAGTAGCAAGAGTGTTGTAGAGGCCAACCAGTAAAATTGAAAAGAAAAAGTCCCCCATGGGTAGTGAATGTGGTCTTTTTGATCCTTAGGAAGAATCTGGATTTGATTGTATCCACTATACTGATCCAAGAAAGAAAAATACTTCTTTCTTGCTAGAGAGTTTAGAACCTTGTCAATGATTGGAAGAGGGAAATGCTCCTTTTTAGTGGCATTGTTAAGCTCTTTTTAATCCACATAGAATCTCCACTTCCCACCTTTATTAGGAACTATTACTAGTGGGGAAACCCACTAGCTATCTTATATAGGGTATATGAAGCTGGCTTTAAGAAGTTTTGTGACTTTGGCTTTAACTATCTCATGGAGGGTAGGGTTGACACATCTTTGAAATTGCCTTACTGGGGGTTTATCCTCCTTTAGAAAAGTCTTATGAGTACATAAATTTGGGTCTACACCTTTCATGTCAGCATAATCCTAGGAAAAAATAGTAGCATGGTTTTTCAGTAACTTGGTCAATGATGTTTACTGCTAAGAAGTAAGTTTGCTCTTAATGTTCAAGCATCCTTTAGGGGAAAATTCTAGGTCCTTAGTGAGCTCAACCATAGATGCATCAATCAATGAGGGAAATTGGATCTCATAGGGAAGCATTTGGTGATAGAGTTGGTTGGATACAGGGGAAGATGTTTTGTAATTAGAGTACAATGGCTATAGGGAGTAGTTTTCGAAGGAACTATCCAAAGGGTCTAAGTTCAAGGGATACTGGTTATGCATGATGTTGGTGATTGCTTTATCTTCCTCATGAAGTTGCAGGAAGGGATCCCTTTTTCACATCATTAATTGGGAGAGTGAATTAATAAATTTAGATTCCATTCCTACATCTGACCATATGGGAGAGGCTAATTCCATTTGAGGTTGAGCAAGAGGATACAAGACCAAAGTTTTGGTGTGCTAGCCATCAGAAATGGTCATATCTCGTATCCAACAACCGATATAGGCATCATCGATAGCTAGCCAAGGACATCCTATAATAATTGGATAGCCTCCTAGGGTAGATTTTGGCAAGAGGATCATGAAATCTGTAGGGCAGGACAAAGACTCAAGGTCAACCACAATGTCTTCCACCACTCCATCAGGATTTATAGTCGCATTGTCTATGAGCTGCAAGATAGTAGGTGTATTATGGAGATTGGTGATACCAAGGAATGGCATAATGTCCTTGATAATGACATTAATGGACACTCCATGACCAATCAAGGATTTTTTATAGCAGTCCCATTAATAATGACCTCGACAATAGGGTTGCTAGGGTCAAAATATTTTATGACGGTAAGCTCCCTAACATGATGTCTACCAGTTTTCCCACGACATGGATAGTCTGGGGATCCTTCTTCTTGTGGTCAGGATTTTTAAAGAAATATTCCTTGATGGCTTTTACATATGTTGGAACATCTTTGATTGCTTGGAAAAGTAGAATTTGGACACTGGCATTCTTTAGTTTGTCAAGAATATTGCAAGCTACTTTATTAGTGGTTTTTTAGATTTCTATGTTGCAATCCTTGTGGGAAAGGAGGAATGGTAGGATGATTGGATTTAGCTGGTGGTGTACGGGCTACTAGGATAGATGGATTTTTAGGTTGATTGGGCTCCTCAGAAGGCATTTAAGTAATTATAGGAGGCTCAGGTGAAGGCAAAGTGGTACTGAACCATAGGTGAATATCATCGAGGTTGATTTCATATGCAAGGTATTGCATGGGATACTGTGACAGGTTTGTAGCATACATATTTTGCTAGGGTGGAGGAGGTCAATTGTTGGGGTTCGTTTGCAGCTGTATAGGTAACTGAGTAGGCTTTAGAGGTGGGTTAGTAGTTGCAAGAGGTGGAAAAAGAGCTTACTATTGTGGAGGTTGCATAGGTGGTGGTAAAAACCCTTCTGGTTGATTTTTCTATTGTTGGCCATCTCACCACTATGGGTTTTTCTAGAAATTACCCTATGGTGGCTTCCACACCCCTTGAGGTTGTTTCCAACCTCCTTGAGGGTTTGGCCAATGTGGATTGGGGTAATTTTACCATTGATTATGGGAATTATTCTTGGGAGGATTTTGGTAATTCATGGGGGGTTTCCATTGATTAATAAAAAAGACCACTAAATGAAAGAGGGTCCTAAGGTATACCTTGTCTATGTACCATGGTATTCACTAAGGAATGAAGAATAGTTTGTCATCCTCTGGTTCAACTAGTTTGTAATCAGTCATAATTTATGCAGTATCCATGTTAGCAACCAGTTTGCATCTACAGTCTCTCTTTTTTTGTCTACAATGTGGAAAAAATTCTTCTAGCATGGCCTCTGCTTCCTCATGTTTTTTTTTTAGTCTGCATGGTGTCTAATAGGGTGGCCATTTTTTTAATGATATCTTTCTTAAAAGAGGACAAGAGATTTGTTATCTATGTCCATGAAGCACCAACACCATTGGAATTCCCCAAGGTGGACCTATATCCCCTTCCTTTCTTAACAATAGCTATCCAGAACTTAAGGTAGATCCTCCAGATATCATCCGATGATGCCTGGGTGATATCTCCTTCATTCATTAGGTCTATAACCTTTGTGCATCCATCATGAATGCCTCACAAAAAGAGGAACTTCTGAGATTCTTCATTAAGCTCATGTTGAGTATTCTTTTGTAAACTGAACATGAACCTTGAGGCATAATCCTCAAGACTCTCATAATCATTCTATGACATCTTAAAGATCTCACCCCCTCACATATCATTTCCTTGACAATACTCCTTGTATTTTAGAAATAAAGCATCCTTCATTTCATCCCAATTATGGAAAAAATCCTATGCTAAGCCCATAAACCGTCGCAATGCAGACTCTTTAAGTGTTACAGGAAAGAGCTTAAGCTTGTGGGCATCAATGGTGTAGTCATATCTCCTACAAAGGATATCAAAATCAAAGAGAAAGGTATCTGGGTCCTCTATGACAAGGCTGTAAAATTTTGGAAGAGTAGAAGAGGGAATATTTTTGAGGTTGTTATTATCTCATTGATCAAAAATGGGAAAAGGAAATGTAATAGGATTGGCCATCCCTCATTGTAGCTGAGGTGGATTTTTAGGTGGGTTCTAAGCTTGGTAGATTACTAACTACCAAGGATTTTCTTCTTGAGGATTATGGATTTCTAGGTTGGAAAAGGCTTCAGCAAATAGATTGGCTTCTGGTTGTTCCTGGAAGAACCCACAAAATTCACCCTCAGAAGATGAGGATGATGAAGGGGCTTCAGGAAGCTCAACAATAGCATCAATGAAGTGGATTTCCTCTTCAAATAGGTTGCTGGATGGATTTGGCAAGTACCTTCCTTGGGTGTCTGTTTGTCTATTATGCATGCAAATAGTATGGAATGATGTGAATAATGGTTTGCTTTGTCAAAATTTGGTTTAATCTACTTAAAGAAGGGAATGAAAGCATGAAAATAAATCCTATGAATGGTTGAATAAGAACCAGGCTCGGCACCGTCCTTGACACTGTTGCCAAAAATGATTTCTTGTTATAAAGGCTTGGAAACTAGGAATAGTCCTTTAACTCAGGGATTTGACATCCAACTAAGAACTTCATCCAATTTATAATAAAATCATTTAATATATCAAACCCAGGGAGTTGTTACTTGAAAGGGGCTAGAAAAATATACATACCAAGCACTTTCTCAACCAATCATTCTATAATTTTTGCAGGAAAGAAATGGTGGAAAGAAACCATTCTATGGTTGCGGGAAATAAATGATTTCGAAGGGAAACTATACTATTGTTGCATGAAATGAATACCGAAAGGAAGGATAAACTATTACTATGAAATTAAATACTTGAAAGTAAATGATGGAAGTGAATACTTCTAGAAGGATGGAAGAATGCACAAAATATCTCATGTGGCCTTGGTTGCAGGAGATATTCAACATAGGAATTGAAATTATGGAAATGCAAGAAAGCGAGATAAACAAAAATGAATCTAACTATGGATTCCTCACCAAGTGGGCCCCATTGGGTGAGTACCTAGAACACTCAATTACATAGAACTAATCTCAACACTTCATTTTCTCTTTAAAATTAATAACAAAGTAGTGAAATTCTTATCAACAGTAAAATAACAGAATTTAACTATATTGCAACTATCAAAATACTATGGCCCTCCTTCTCACATAGGAGCGGGGATTTATTTATAGGAAAAACATCCAAATTCTAAGCTCAACGTGCCCTAAGAAAAGGCGGATCTTTTATTTCAAACAAATAACACAAAGGAAAGCTAGAAAGCAGGAAATGGAATCGGTCCATAAAAGAGGAAATAACTTCTTAGACAACAGATCTAACTTCCCACTCTCTCCTATATTTCATTAGGGAAATTATTGCATTTTCCAAGTCTTCTCTCAACTGTCTCCACTAGGAATAAATGGAAACATTCCACCACTAGTATGTTGATATTCCATCTGTGTGTGTCTACTGTAGGACCGATTCAAGCGTCTAGCACATAAATGTGCTCACCTGAACAAGATTATAGTTTCGATTTCGATGCACTGCATTAAAACTATTAAGAAAAAAGCATTCATGGAAAATAATAATTCAAAGTGCATATGCATTATCTATTGCTCAAACAATCAATTCATTCATAAAACATGATCATAATTCCATAGCAATAAATAAAGCATATTCATCCAGATAAAGCATATTAAGTAGCATATGTCCATGGCATAGGTTCAGTGGTTGACTACCACATATTAATAGTTTTAAAGCATAAATTCTTGGAGTAATAAAATAAAACATATGAAAAGACCTAGCAAAAGTTCTTCTAGGGTATCTAAAGTATGCCATTAAAATGTCCTATCAATCCTAACATGTATGAAGATTAAATCCTTTAACAAGGTGACTCTAAGAAGGATTTTTAAATCTATTAACTTATAAGTTCTTATTAGGTCTATTGTAATAACCTTTAACCGAGTTATAAATACTATTAGCTAGGTATACCCTTAACAGGGTGATGTAATGCTCCTAGAAGGGTAGATCATATTAGTGCATTAGTGATATTCATGGGTACTAATTACCAACATGTGTTTTCTCTATATCAAGGGTTTCCATGCAAATAAATTGGTGTCCTTGTGTTAGATTTATGGATGCATGTTTTAATTTTCTTATATGTTTCATTTACCTTTCCATGTTTGTTTATTTGGAAGCTTATGAGAATATTTTGTAGATCTATACTTGCATTGATTCACCGCCCCCCTCTTAGTTCCTTACAAGACCTACAATTAGTATCAAAGCTAAATTCCCTTGAAGAAGCCTAACAACTTGTAGAGGATCCTTAAGGAATACATGGAGGGTTTAAGATATCAAAGTAAATTTGAGAAGGAACTTCCACATGTCAACATATTCATTGAACGATTGAAAGTAAAAATCCAATAATCAAGACAAAAGAGGCATGAACTTTTTGAGGAACATGAACAACTATCTAAACAAAGTGGATCTCAAGAATCAAAAGAAGCTTTAAAAGATTTATTTGAGGAGAATGAAAATGTACATAAAGACAAGAAGAACATCAAAGGAAAGTTATAATATGGGTATATGCAGCAAGATGGGAGACCAAAAAGGTTCCAAATACCTTTTTAGACCCCTAACACAGATAGCGCATGTGGGCTATAACACATACATGCTATAGTTTGCACTCTCAATGGCTTGGATTTCCCAAGCCTTAGGCTTGAAAATTTAAAACATAGGATGTGTGTACTAGAGCGTGCATGTGCGATTAGGTTTATTATGCAGTTAGGGAAGCCACAAAAATGGCTCATTTTTTTTGTTAAAACCCACGCTCACCCAGGAAATCAGACATATAGCATGTGCATGATACATTATGGGTGTTTGCTTCATCAAATTGAAGAAAACAATGGCTCCATGACATCATCAAGATTGAATTGGAAAAAGAGGTAAGTGATTATACAACATATGTCTCTTATGTGTATTGAAATTTAGGTTTAATTTTTAGTTCTCAATCAAATTTTATTGTCAAAGTTTCTTTTCTTAAATTTTAAGTTTAAATAGACTTTTAAAATAGAATTTGTTTTAATTTCAAGGAAGGAATGATCTCCCAAAAGAAAACCCTCAATGAAGCCCTCCATATTCTCCTCATGAACAAATAGATGTTGAAAATAACCAAGAAAATGAACCCCAGCCATCTTCACCAATTGAGAAACCTCCTCTTGGAACACATGAAAATTTGATTGACTAAATAGAAAGAGGGAAAACATAAATAGAATCTTTAATTAGGATGTTAGATGATTCTATTGATACAAATCCTATTTAAGGGAAACACTTTCAATATCATTAGAATTAATCTTGACCCGCATAGGTTTAGTTAGTGGGAAACTTAATTAATGGCACAACAAAAGAGAAGAACAAAAACAATATGATGCAAATAAATTATCATATAAGGACATAAAAAAGAAACAAATCCCAAAAGATGACATTTACAAACTCTTTAAAAAGCCAGGGAAAATGAAACTCTTAAAACTACAAAAAAGAGGTTCCCAATTCATTGGTGCTTGAATGAAGATATAAAACCAAGATTTTGGGATAGATGGTGGATGGTTTTTGATTCATGTACCTATAAAAATCATGAGGTTCCAATCTATTTTCTGAGGAAACTCTATTGTTATTTTCTCATGAAGGAGGTGCCAAATTATTTTGACTTTCTAAAGTCTCAGGGTAGAGGTGGGGGTCATCATTTGATAGACCTATGTCACATCGTGATCCTAATGCACATAGGTTTCCCAGTGGCAAGCTAAAATTTGATAATGTAAGTATTCCTTCCAATGTGAAGGAACATGTGGAGGTGGACACACTAGGCACTATTAGTTCTCTTACACAAACTCTCATTTAGTGTGCCACTCCTCTAGTCGAGGGTGACCATGGCCAACCTACGAGGGGTCTATTTTTAATTCTTGTGGATCCATATGCACATTTGGTACTGCTGATAGAGAGTAATATGATGATGGACTGATGATTGGTGATTTTTTCAATGCAACATTTGGCATTAATACACAATAAAACATTTGCAAGTTCATTGAATTTATTTGATCATTTTTCATTTTTAAATGAATGAATAATTAAATTAGTATCTATTGTTTATGATGAAAATTTAGGGAAAGAATGTTGGTTGCATCAGAATTGATCCTCTAGACCCCTTATACACTATGTCATAAAATCCACAAGTATGTATTGAATAAACAATTTTAACTAATACATTTGATTATTCTATAATTATATCGATGTTTCTCTCATAGATTATTGTGCATGTACATTAGTTCACTTCTAGACCATTGATATTGACATTAGATAGTAAAGGGCATTGTTCACATTTCGTTGAGGTATTTTTATTTGCATCTTAATTTGATTTACTTGATTATATTTAATTAATAAATGAATGAATAACTAAATTAGTAGACAAATTATGATCAAAATCCAGAGTCAAAGTGGTCATGGAAATAATCACATTCCTTCACCTAGCTTTGTGATGAAATCATTTAGTCCACAGGTATATGTAATAATGCATTATAATTAACAAGTGAGTGGTAGGTTCTTATCTTAATGGTTGTAAAATAAATTACTATACATGTGCACTAGTTTAATGCTAGAGCTACAATGTCGACACCACACACTGAAGGATGCATTGACACCTTCACAGAGGTACCATTTATTAATTAGTGTAGTTGTAAAATATTATAGTTATTCTAGATAACTACATTATACTCTAATTGTTTTTTTTTTAGTTATTGACAACAAAGACTCCTCATATTGTTCATGATACTTTGAATTTAGGTGTAGCTATAGCTATACCTAATTCTGAAGCAATAAATGAGGTATGATAAATATTACTTAATTATAATTGTTATTTTAATAGTTTTGATTGAAATTTTTAGTGATATTCATGTATGTATTTTAAATATTATTTTGATCATTGTTGTAGGGACGCATTAATCTAGATCATCAATGTGCCCCTTCAGTGGATGTACATAGCGACTATTTGGTAGCAGTAAGAAAATATTCTATTTTATGTTATCGTATAATTGAATGACGATGTATATTAGTTATTAATGTTTATACTTTTTATTTTATTAGCTCAAGCTATAGAAGATTCTAGATAGGAGGACTAGTGAGCACATTCGGAAGAGTATTTCATCTCCATCAATGAGATGATAAAATACAGCCTAAGATTTGTTTTCTTCCCCTTCTAGGAAATGACTAGATCAAGGATAATCATTGTATGCCAATATGGCATTATTGGAAATATTTTTTGTATATTGTATAAGTGACATGTTCTATATCCATTTGGCTTTGACGAAGTCAATTGAACTTTATTAGACATATTTGATCTACGACATTATTGGACATATATATTTTTCTACATGCTCTTCTAATATATATAGTTTATACTTGAAGTATGAAATTCATGTGTCATGTGTATTGATGTAGACCACTTTATACTTATGTGGATGTCTTATGCTTTGTAAATTTCTTATGCCTTATATTTATTCTTGGATGTGTATCTATTTATATTGTGACTGAATGATTCATACTTAATGAGAATATGCATGTTTCATTTCATAAACCTATATTTGTAATTTCCATTCCAACACCTTAATGAAGTTATAATAGTCCATATTAGATCAGAAATATCAATCTTGCCCAATTTTAGTCATATTGGAGCATTTTGACCACCTGGACCTATTTAGGGCACTACAAAATATTAAGGGATGCACTTGTACATTATGGACCTCAATGTTTGAATGATTTGTGAATCTTAACAAGGTTATTCCTAGAATTTGCAAATAAAATAGAAAGTTTTAGCCCAAACGGTTTGATGCCAGGACAAGCGGTTTTCAAAATATGCAATGTTTTAGCTTTCAACTGCACAACATTGCAAGTTTTTGCATCAACTGAGATTGGGTTAGAAAATGAAAATGTAAGTGAAAATCCAAACTTTGAGATAGTCTATCATAGGTCTCTATTACATGGTCCCATTGTACCTGATGGCTTTTTGATACCCCTCGCGAACTCTGAGAAATAGACTCCTGAAGATCACATATTTTTTTATTTATTGCACCTTCCGAGACACTTTTATTTAGAGTGGTTAGGAATGTTTGAGCCACTTAAAAAACATAAAGGGACCATTCATAGTTTTCACACTGCATTCCAGATCTATTGGTAGATATGGTTCAATGTCAGCACAAGTAGTTTTCAAGATATGCAGTGTTTCATATTTCAACTGTGCAACATTGCAAGTTTTTGCATCAACCAAGATTGGGTTAGAAAATGAAAATGTAAGAGAATATCCAAACTCTTTGATAGGTTATTGTATGCCTTTATGACTTGTTCCTATAGCACCTAACCGCTTGTCAATACTCCTTGTGATCTTTGAGAAACATACTCCTGAAGATCACTATTTTTGTTGTTTGGTGCACCTTCAAGGACACTTGGGTCTAGACTGGTCGACAATGTTTGAGCCACTTCATGACCATAATGGGATCATTCCTAGTGTTCACCTACCATTCTAGAGATTTTTTCATAAATGACATAGACAGCTTGATATGATCATTTGTAGCATTCACCTAGAATTATGGAGCTATTGGTAGAGATGTTTTGATGCCAAGACAAGTGGTTTTCAAGATATGCAATCTCTCTCTCTCTCTCTCTCTCTCTCTCTCTCTCTCTCTCTCTCTCTCTCTCTCTCTCTCTCTCTCTCTCTCTCTCTCTCTCTCTCTCTCTCTCTCTCTCTCTCTCTCTCTCCCATAAGGAGTTTGTTAAGGTTTACATAGCATGCATGCCCTATAGCCCATTCATTCTTTGAACGTCATTGAATTTTACCAAGCCTAAGGCTTTGATTTTCCTTGGAGATAAAACCCAAAGGTTTGGAGGATTCAAATAGGTCTGAGATGTTTATTCTAGTAAACCTACAAGAAAATAATAGTTTTCTTGTGTGTTCCCCATCAGGTTTTGATGTGGGTCAATAAAAATAAAATCAGACGACATGATATTATAGATCTCTCTGTTAGCTATCTAACCATTTAATTTATTTTGAATTCTCATTATGTTAAGCTTTTCATCACTAATTTCATTTTTATGTATGTCTGATTTTTGTCAAACACCAATGTGTATTCATTTGGGCTTAGATTTTGGCTCCTTCATGAAATTTTGAAACAAATTAGATTTTAAAAAACTAGACTCCATTCTACACACTTTAAAAAAAAGTTTGGATTTTTGATTAGTTTTCAATGATTTCTAGGAGTAGCACACATAAATTTCACATTTTTACGATGTGTCCACTTCGAAAAATAAAAAGAATAATTTCATCAAAAAAATTAGTAGAAAAATCCAGAATAAACGAGGTGGTGTTAGCTAATTTCTCACTGGAGCAATTAAGTTTTTTTTCAAAAGAAAGTTAACATTTTAGGGGGAGCACACTAGATGCTATGTTATGTTTTTTCATAAAAAATAGGACCACTTTTTGTAATCCCCCTTTATGAGGGCATTAATCTCTGACATTTCTAAAATAAATTAGCAGTTTAGAATCTAGATTCGGAGTAGAACAACTCTTGTTTTTTTCACATTTCGCAAATTTGAGTGTAACTATCCTCTATTTCTGATTGAAGTTCAAAATTTGCTGATTTTAGAAAAAAAATGTGGCATCTTATGACACCTTTTTGGTCCCCCATATTTGTACACTTATCCATATTTTATTTAATCATAATGGGTGAAGATATGGAAGCAAGGAAAATTGTTGAGGAATCCCTAAAACACATAGATGAAGCCCTAAAAGCTCAGGTGAAGCAGTTCTTAAAATTTGAACAGTAGGTTAGTTTATTGCATGAATATCTACATGAGACAAATGAAGAATATCAAGTATCCCTTATGGATAGTGAAAGATGAGAAAGGAAAATGAGAAACTGAAAGTTGAATTGAAGGCTACAAATTATTTACTCAATAAATTTAATGAAACTTCTGCAAAACTTTATGAACAACTTCAAAATCATAAGATTCATGGAGAGATTCATTGTTTGGGCTACACCATTTATGAGGCTAGTGAATCTTAGGGTACCAAAAATACCAATCAAGATGAAAAGTTTGTAGCTAAGGTGAATCAAAGAAAATCTAGTAAGAGATCTTATAAACTAGTTTGTTTCAATTGTCATAAAGTTGGACATACAAGAAATATATCCAAGTCAAATATTTGATCTAGTTCCAAGTATTAGATCTAATTCTACACCAATTAATTTTCATGGTTATTGTTACAATTACAACAAATATGGTCATACAGCTAATGAGTGTAGGACAAGGGTGAACAATCATTGTTTACAAGTGAAATAACCAAGTCCTTATGAAAATGAGAACCAGTGGAATGTTACATTCTCACATTACCATAATTATAGTCACATGAAAATAAACTAAAAAGTGAGGACAAATACCATAAATTTAGGACCTTGGAGATCAAATCGAATGTCATGTTTTCATTGTCAAAATATTCGAAACATTTAAAGATTTTGTAGAGAAAAGAACAATAAGAAAAAATCAATTAGTGAACCAGTCAAGTAAGAAAAAAGGGAAAGTATATTGCATTAGTGGAGGAGACAATAAATCAGATGAACAAGATTTGGGTAAAGAAGAGTGATGGAAAACCATCTGGGGATTTGACATCCTCAGAAAGTGTAGAGAACTCTTCATCTAACTAAGATATCATTCGATTAGGGGGAGAAACCATTGTCCGATCTATCTTTGGACAGCCTAGATCCATGTGTGGTAAGTTCTATTTTCATATTTAGATGTATTTGGTTATTTTGATGTATGGTATGGAGTTATTTTGAACTGCCTAAAAATTTGGTTGACCTCTAACAAGATCTTTAAAGGTATATGTTGTTTTCTATCAATCAGTGATTCAATTAATGCATGTGCAAAGGTGCATAAGATGGTTATAAGGTGTCATTGTGCATCTACACTTTTGATAGAAGACACAAAGTGGAAAAACTAAAGGTTGAGTAGTTTGACAAAATTAAAGTTTGCTAATTGAAGGATTTGCAATGTTGGTGTGAAAAGAACAGATAGGGTTTGAAAGTTTCATCGGGTGAATATTGAAAAGGTACTCATTCAAATTTTTGATCTTCAATTTGTTGGTTTCAAAATGGATATACCAATTATTGTAGAGATTTCAACAAGCATTTGTTTATTTTAATTCAAGATGATCCAAAGTGTGTATTGGTTCCCAAATCAATAGATCAGAAAGCACTAAAATGATACCAAGCTTTTATCTTTGAAATCTCCAACTAACTTGGCCAACTGACAAAATTCAACCAAGGTTTGGTTGGAATCCTATACTCTAAAGGTTCTATAGAACCTTGGCGGGTAAACCCTTTGTCTAATCTCCTTCTAAATTAGAGATTTTTATAGAAGATTTCACCTGAAACCTCTGTGACACTCTTTAATTCCAATGAAGACATTCTTAGAATGTAAGGACAAGAGCTCATTGCTACTTTTACTTAATTAATCCTATTTGATTTTAACTCTAGTATACCTGTACTTAACAAAAAACTAAGAAAAAAGACTTATCAATTTTGCACGTTCCTTACTCCTTTAAATAGGAGAAGACTAATCCCTTATCCAATTTGGAACACAGACAATCTTTTTGAACCATCCATCTACTTCTCTAATAGAAAATTCTCCAAAGGCTAGGTAACATAATCAATCACCCAATCCTATCAATGTGAATAAATTAAATTCATAAAATGAATCTGTCTGATTGTATTTAATCCTCACAAAGGAAAGAATGAGATAAGAAGCAAAATGACAAAACTTTGTAATTGCTTTATATTTTTAACATCAATATATGAGAGTTTTAATCCACTCACACAGGTTTTAAAAGTAACAATCAATCATTAAAATCATTATAATAGAGAGACTTGATTCAGAAGATACAAAATATATTAATTGGACAAGGAAATATGGTACTCGAGCCTCATTAATGAGCTTCGATAATATGTGATCAAGAATGGAAAATATATCAAGGAAGAGATTGAATTTGTCTAGAGAAAGGATCCTATATTTTTAAAATTCAACTAGGGTTTTAACTTTATCCCATCACTAATTATCTTGTTATTATCCTTATAATTTTTTGCAACATCTTTTAGAAAATCAAGAGATTTCTTGTAATTGATGCAGAAGCACCTGGGCACAAGGATATACACCAGGAAGATAATGAACATATTTAATGCTATTAATTCATTCATTAATTATTAATGTTATTTTTCTTCCATTGAATCATAATGTAAGGCTAATGAGCCATTTCTGTAAAGGTTTTTCATAGTTGTCCATTTAGAACCTAGTTTGGTCAAAAGGTCAAAATTGCATAAAAGGACATGAAAATGCTAGAAATTATGTAAAAGGTATTAAATATATTATTTGGAAATTTCTAGGATGGTTTTACAAAGTTTGGAGTCATTTTTATAAAGTGTCACAAAAGTTGTCGAAATGCATAGAAAGTTGCAAAAAAAGAAACAATGCAAAAATTGATTAAACTTGTAGAAGGCAATATGAAAGGTTATAACGGTGGTTGGGTAGTTTATAACTACCAAAATATGTATATATATTTTATTGGTCAAACAAAATCATTATTGGAAGAATAGAGAAGGAAGAGAAAGTTTTGGGAACAAATTGGTTTGTTTTAAACTTGCATTTTGATTGGTGTTTTCTATTATGTTTCTATTTCTAGGATTTGTAGGGACATGTACGACCTTGAAACCCTGTATATTTATAATTGATTGATATTAGAATGAATTATCCTTCTCATCCTTTTGGTTTGGTTCAATTTCATTAAAAATGAATAAGTTATGCACGTTTTGGGGAAAGTTATTGTTTGTAGTTTCCAGGATTCCTCATAATAGTCATGTTGTACTGTTCGGTATAGAAACATACGGATGAATCTTAAGTTATGGTTGGATTAATTGGAATGATATATGAAGAATATTTAATTTTTATTTTGGCTTAGTTACTTCGATGAATATTTGACAATGTTGTAGTGTTTTTGGTAACAGCTAGTTTTAAACGGTTTGCAATGGAGTGGTAGTCAATGATTTCTCATTACTCATTATCTCACAATTTAACAATAGGAAAAATATGTTTCCTAAATTTTTGGAAACTATATTCATATAGGTTTCAAATCTATTTTCTCTTATGTAAAATATTTTTTTTTTTGTGAAAGATATGTGATGCCCTAGATGGATTGGGAGAGAAGTGGTTCTGTTTTATGATAGGAAAATGGGTCTCGGTACAAAGATCATAACTTTTTATTGAAAATTTTTATTTGGATACTTTTGGGATATGTTTTTAGAAAAATAATTATCTAAATTTAAACCAAAGGAATGGTAAATATGATAGATGGTTCAAAAGTTATGAATAAAATATTGTAGGATAGATATGTGTGACAGTTTTGAAGTTGTTTGTTAAAAGAACCAAAGTAGAAAAAAATTGTTGATTGTTATTGTGAAATATTTTACTCTATTAAATTATTTTAATGATAAAATTTATATTGGATCATAAAGATCCTAGTTTTTTAGAGTTATGTAGGATACTTTTAATGTAGAGGGTTTAGGACTCTAGAGTTTTCTCCACTCGATTGTTTTCTTTCCCTCTCCTATCCATCCAATGGTTACTAATTTTTGGATTTCTTCCCAAATATAATCTCAAGGACCCTCTCAATCAAATTATCCTCCAAGGTATAGTTTATTTTTAGAAGCTTCCAATGTTTCTAGGCTCAACTAGTCCAACTAGTTCCCCAAATGCCTAGTCTTCTTCACTAGATCCACTCCTAGAATCACTAATCCCTACTTAAGATCTTACCATAAATCTACCAAGGCTCTTATAAATCTTCTTGACCCATCCTATATCATTCTAAACTCTTTACAATACTTTAAGACCCATTACAAATCCAATTGGTCACAATTTCACTAGGATGCCTAATTGTCCAAATTCGAGTAGGTCTAAATTCACTATTTTTGGCCTATTTCTCCCAAATCCTCCAAATAAAACCAAAAAGACCTTTAAAATATTCAAGGTATCAATAACCACTATGAAAATCCAAATTTCTACCCTCTGGATGCACCCACAACCCTAGTTTCTTGCAGGCCCTAGTTTTTAGCCTATTAATTAGGCCTTTGGACCAGTCAGCATGAACAATTGTCAAAATGATCTCAAAAATCTTATTCACATCCTTCCACATTTTAATCCTTTTAGGAGATATTTAGTGCACCTAAAAGTTCCAATAAGTCCTTTTCAAAAGATCATGGGTGCTCGAACCACTTCTTGCTTCACCCAGTCCTAGCTCACTTGGATTCACCAGTCAGCCATAGGGATTCCTATTTGGTCTAGGAAATGCACTAAAACTACAAGAATGAAAGGAAAAAATTCTATATACAGACGCTAACCCTACTTCCCCCATGGTTCCAGTCAAATCCACTGGTGGGTTCTTAGGTTAGAGCCATTTCTAACTAAATAGCACTATGAAGCCACTTTCAAACCAGTGACCTTCAAAATTCTAAAACTTTACACTAAAAACACTTAGAAGAAAACTATCTATTGAATATGGAAGCTAATTGAAACCACTACACCCCCATGGGGTATGATCACCTATGCCAATCCATACACAACCATACTATAGCTAAGAGAGAATGGATATTACAAGAAAACAGTGACACACATCCGTACAGAAGTCTCCAAAACAATTTTTTCAATCCAAAATTGAATTAACCTCCTCAAAACACATAATTCATGATCATATACTAAGCATTGGGTATTTACAACTAATCTAACTACATTTTGTAATTTCTTGCAAAATTTTCTCGAGAAACTTTCAAAGTTGCTAGCAACTTTTTGTACTTTAAATATTTTGACTCTTTTTGTCATATCGATGTGTGAGTTTGACTTTGATGACCCTAGATAGGATATGTAGGGTCCTAAAACATTCCTCAAACCCACATTACACTAAAATATCAAATTTTCACTATTAAATCCAAAATGACCCTAAAACTCTTAATGAGCACTAAGGCTCTTAGAAACATGAAGTTGACTTATCATTTCATCCAACCCATTATACCTTATTCCAAACCACATAAAAAAATATAATACAAAACTAAAAAAAACCAAAAATCAAATAGGGAGGTTCCCTACACCATACTCCCCTAGAAAAAATAATTCAAGTCCCTTGAGTTAGGAGGTCTTCAATGGTGACCCCATATTTCAAAATATCTTCCTTTGTCATCCAAGTGGCCTTAAATTTAGGTAGTCCCTACCACTTGATGATGTAATCCTTTTAGTTACCCTTCCTTGTGTTCTTTATCACTTTAGAATCTAGTACACTTTCCAATTTTAGTACCATTGGGGTACGTAATTCTATCACCCAATAATCATCCTCCAAGTTTAGAAGAGTAGACTAACCTATGTCTAGGGATGATCCCTTGTAGGAGGAAACTCCACTTCATAGGCATTCTTTCCATAGTTATGTGAAATATTCAATGGCCCTATCTTCTTCATAAGTAGCTTAGTTGGCTGGCCTTTGACTAGCCTCTCCTTCCTAAGATAGGAAAGTACTAGATCCCTTACCTTGAACTGCAAGTCACTTCTTGTATGATCAACTTTGGATTTGTACTTCTCCAATTGCTTTTGTAAATTCTTATTGACTTGATCATGAAGCTCCTTCATCTGTTCTATAAATGACTCTCCTTGTGCACTCCTCTTGTCCTTCAAACTGAGATCCCTCAACTCCAAGATCCCTCTAGTATTAACCCCATATACTATCTCAAAGGGGCTCTTACATGTAATCCTATTAATGGAGTCATTATAGGCAAACTCTCCTTTCCCTATGATGTGATCCCATGAATGTCCATGTTGTTTAGTTAGGAACCTTAGCAAGTTCCCAAGTGACCTATTAACTACCTTCGTTTGTCAATCTAATTATGAATGGTAGGCTAAAGAGAAAGAAAAGTTTGTGCTAAGCATCTTCCATAGGGTCCTCCAAAAGTGACCCACAAACTTACTATCTTTATCACTTAAAATATTTAGTGGCAATCCATGGATCCTTACAATATCTTAAAGAATAAACCTGTAATTTGAGAAGGATCATTTGTTTTCTTTTATGAAATGAAGTGTTTGATTTTTCTAAAATGTTCTACCACCACAGACACACTGTCATGACCCCTAGGTGTCTTTGGTAACCCCAAACCAAAGTCTATACTAAGACACTCCCAAGGCCTTTGGGGTATGGATAGGGGCTTGTACAACCACTATTTCTACTTTGTCCTTTTTCCCTCAGACAAATATAACATTGTTCTACAAATATCCTCATATCTGATTGTAACATAGGACAATAGTAGTGCCTATTCACTTGCTCTAATTTCTTGTCCAATCCAAAGTGGCCCCCCAAGTTTCCTTGGTGTTTCTCCATCATAATGTTTTCCCTCATTAAGCATTGAGGAATACACATAAGATGACCTTTAAACAATAAACCTTCCTACAACATAAACTCATTGAAATCCACTTTGAAACCCTATTGAAACTTCACACATGCTTCATAGCATTCTCTAAAATCTTTGTCCTCCTTGTAGAGGTCCTTCAAATCATCCATCCCTACACTTTGCAATTGTATCTCCTCTATTGTGAGTACTCTTCTTCTAAGAGCATCTGTAACCTTGTTACTAACCCCTTTTTATGATTTATAACAAATGTATAAGCCTGCAATGATTCTACCCACTTCAAGTGCCTCTAATTTAGTTTTTCTTGCCTATTCAAGAAACTTAGAGCTTGGTTATAATTGTAGACTACAAACTCCCTTGGTAGTAGGTAGTGTCTCCACTTTTTAAGGCCTTGTACCATAGCATATAAGTCCAAATCATAGGTGGAGTACTTTTTTCTAGCCTTATTCAACTTCTCTAAGAAGAAAGCCACATGATGTTCCTCTTGGCTTAGCACTGATCCAATAGCTAGCTTGATAGCATCACACTCTACCAAAAATAGTTGATTGAAATTAGGGAACCTAACGATAGGTAGTTCTACAATCATCTTCTTTAACATTTCAAACCCTTGGTCTGCTGCCACAGTCCATTCAAACTTACATTTGATTCCACCTTTTATGGTGTTAAGAATAGGGGCACACACATGACTGAAATTTCTCACAAATTTCCTATAGTAGGAGGCCAACCCATGGAAACTCCCAACATATCCTATGGATCTAGGTGTAGGGAATTCCAAAATGGACTTAACTTTATTAGGGTCCATCTTCATACATCCATTAGCAACCACAAAACCAAGGTAAACTAATTCTATTTTCTTAAACTCACACTTCTCTTGATTTATCATCAACTTAAGACCATCTCCAGATGCTTCATGTGCTCCTCCTTGGACCTTCTAAATATCAAAATATCATCAAGGTAAACTATTACAAACTTACCAATAAAATTTTCTAGCACTTCATTCATGAGCCTCATGAATGTGCTAGGTCCATTACTTAGGCCAAAGGGAATTACTATCCACTCATATAGCCCTTCATTGGTCTTGAAGGCTATCTTCCACTCATCATCAGGCCTCAGTATTTCTGATGGTATCCTGACTTCAAATCAACCCTAGAAAAGTAACAAGAAACTCCCAAATTGTCCATCACATCTTCTATCTGGAGTATTTTAAACTTATACCTGATTGTGATCTTGTTTATAGCCCTAGAGTCCATACACATCCTGAATTTTCCATCCTTTTTAGGTGTAAGTATGGTAGGTACAACACATGGGCTTAAAATCTTCCTTATCAGACCCTTATCCAACAAATCTTGAATTTTCTTGGCTATCTCTGCATTTTGACTTGGTGTCATTTTATATGTTGCATTGTTTTGCAAATTTTCTCAACGAATGAGGTCAATCTGATGGCTTACATCCCTCATAGGTGGTAATGCACTTGGCATTCCATTATCCACTATGTTTTGGTACCTTTCCAACAGTGTTTGTATCTCTAGTGGCATGTTGAATTTCTCTTTGGTCTCCTCCTTTGGCTTCACTATCACTGCATAAAAGATTCCTCTCTCCTACTTTATGGCCTTTAGAAACTCCTTCCCACTCAATAACATCACACTTTTCCCCACATGCTTCTCCTCATTAGGCTTTGACAAAGGATCCATCTGAAAATTCTTTCCTAGCCTAGTGATCACATAACTATTTGTTTCCCCATCATGTATGGCTTTGACATCATACTTCCATGGAAGTCCTAGAAGAAGATGACATGCATCCATAGCAAGTATGTCACATAGGACCTTGTCCTTATACTCTACAATCTCAAACTCAACCATAGTTTGTTCATTTACCACTATTTGATGGCCCTTGTTCAACCATGAACGTTATAGGGTGTGGTATGAGGAATCCTTCTTAGTTTAAATTTTTCCACCATCTCTATGGATAGAATATTCTTAGTAGGCACACACACATAACTGAAATTTCTCACAAATTTCCTATAGTAGGAGGCTAGCCAATGGAAACTCCTAACATCTCCTATGGATCTAGGTGTAGGCCATTCCAAAATGGACTTAACTTTATTAGGGTCCATCTCCATACATCCATTAGCAACCACAAAACCAAGGTAAACTAATTCAGTTTTAAGAAACTGACACTTTTTTTTATTTATCATCAACTTAAGACCATCTCCAGATGGTTCATGTGCTCCTCCTTGGACCTTCTAAATATCAAAATATCATCAAGGTAAACTATTACAAACTTATCACTAAAATCTTCTAGTACTTCATTCATGACCCTCATGAATGTGCTAGGTGCATTACTTAGGCCAAAGGGCATTACTAGCCACTCATATAGCCCTTCATTAGTCTTGAAGGTTGTCTTCCACTCATCACTAGGCCTCAGTCTTATCTGATGGTATCCTGTTTTCAAATCAACCCTAGAAATGTAGCAAGAACCTCCCAAATTGTCCATCAAATATTCTATCTAGGGCATTGGAAACTTATAACTAATCGTGATCTTGTTTATAGCCCTAGAGTCCATACACATCCTCTATTTTCCATCCTTCTTAGGTGCAAGTATGGGAGGTACAAAAAATGGGCTTAAACTCTTCCTTATCAAAACCTTATCCAACAAATCTTGAATTTTCTTAGCTATCTCTCCATTTTGACTTGGTGTTATTTTATATGCTGCTTTGTTTGGAAAATTTTCTCAAGGAATGAGGTCAATCTGATGGCTTACATCCCTCATAGGTGGTAATCCACTTGGCATTCCATTATCCACTATGTCATGGTACCTTTCCAACAATGCTTGTATCTCTGGTGGCATGTTGACTTTCTCTTTGGTCTCCTCCTTTGGCTTCACTATCACTGCATAACAGATTCCTCTCTCCTTCTTCATGGACTTTAGAAACTCCTTCCCACTCAATAACATCACACTTTTCCCCACATGCTTCTCCTCATTAGGCTCTAACAAAGGATCCATCAGAAACTTCCTTTCTAGCCTGGTGATCACATAACTATTCATTTCCCCATCATGTATGGCTTTGACATCATACTTCCATGGAAGTCCTAGAAGAATATGACATGCATCCATAGGAAGTATGTCAGATAGGACCTTGTCCTTAGACTCTCCAATCTCAAACTCAACCATAGTTTTTTCATTTACCACTATTTGATGACCCTTGTTCAACCATGAAATGTTATAGGGTGTGGTATGAGGAATCCTTCTTAGTTTAAATTTTTCCACCATCTCTATGGATACAATATTCTTATTGGATCTAGAGTCCACTATTACTTTTCAAATCTTTCCATGATACCTACAAGTTGTCTTAAACAAATTCTTCCTCTGTGGTGGCTCTATAGTGCTAGGCACTTTCAACAAAGTTCTTGTTAGCATCAAGTTCTCTCCATCCAATACAAGCTGTGCCTTGGAAATGGTAGAAGTAACACTTTGTGTGTCATCCTCTTTTATGAAATGATTTCTTATATCCCCCATTGAAGATGAGGAAGTCTTTTTAGGATACCTGCCCATTGTGTGACCCACTTCGTTTTAGTTATAACACCTACCAGTGAAGATTGAATTGGATCTTCCTTAGGACTGAAATATTCCTCTAGGAGGCCCTCTTCCCCTTTATCCTCCTCTCTTAAAAGATCCCCTAAAATGAATGCCCCCATTGTTATCCATAGTCTAATTATCTTCTTGTCTATTAGGAATCTGTCCTCTACCAAAGTTACTCCTTCCTCTCTGAAAATGACTATTATTGTTACCACCTCTTCCTCTTTGTTGGAAGTCATTCATCCTTCTAGCCTTATCCTCTTCTCTCATGGCCAATTGGATTTATATTTTTGCATTACTCTCAGGGGCCATCATTCTAATCTTATCTTTTATCCCTTATCTCAACCCATTGAGATACCTTTCCACCTTCTCCATTTCTTCTTCTTGTCTTCTAGCCCTTAGGCTCAACTTGTGAAACTCTTCGGTGTAAGCACTCACTATCATCTCCTTTTTTCTTAAGTTCTGCAACTTTTTATACATCTATATCTCATAATCAGTAGGAAATAATTGTTCCCTCAATCTGATTTTCATTCTCTCCGAAGAAATAATATTTTTATTTCCATTGGTTACCCTATCATCCCGTATCATGTTCCACCACACTAATGCAGATCCCTTGAGTCTAGCATTAACATAGCTAACCCTCTTCTCCTCTAAGATTTCTTTGTAATCAAATTGGTTTTCAATGGCTTCAAGCCAATCCAACAACTCTTCTCATTTCAGACTACCATAGTAATATGGTATGTATTCCATACTATCCTTGTTAAGGGACTTAAAGGTGTCTAGGAATACCTTTTTTTCTTTGTCCATCTTAGGTTCTTTACCCATGTTGTATGACTCTTCTTTCAAACTTTCATCATCTCCATCACTATCATCTCCCCATTCTGTGATCTTCTTTTTTCCCTTTGTCTCAGACACACTAGCCTTCTCCAAGAGGCCTTGAACCAATTCCACTATGGCATCCCTACTCATTGCATTCAGAGGACTGTTGTCAACCTCTTGACTCTCTTCTAGTTCAGACATACACTACCTTCAAGAAAATTTGGCTTTGATACCACTTTGATGCAGAGGGTTTAGGACTCTAGAGTTTTCTCCACTCAATTGGCTTCTTTCCATCTCCTAACCATCCAATGGTTACTCCTCTTTGGATTTCTTCCCAAATAGTATCTCCAACACCCTCTCAATCAAATTCTCCTCCAAGGTATAGTTGATTTTTGGAAGCTTCTAAAGTTTCCAGGCTCAACTAGTTCAACTAGTTCCCCAAATGCCTAGTCTTCTTCACTAGATCCACTGCTAGAATAACTAACCCCTACTTAGGATCTTCCCATACATCCATGAAGGCGCTTATTAATATTTTTGACCCATCCTAGATCATTTTGAACTCTTTCCAATACTTCAGGACCCATTACCAATCCAATTGGTTACAATTTCACTAGGAGGCCTAATTGCCCAAATCCTAGTAGGTCTAAATTCACTTTTTTTGGCCTATTGCTCCAAAATCCTCTAAATGAAACCATAAATACCTTGAAAATATTCAACATATTAACAACCACTATCATAATCCAAATTCCTGATGTTTGAATGCACCCACAACCCTATTTTCTTGCAGGCCCTAGTTTTTAGCCTATTAATTAGGCTTCTAGACCAGCCAGCATGAACAATTGTCAAAACTATCTCCAAAATTTGATTCACCTCCTTCCACTTTTGAATCCTTTTAGGAGACTCTCTAGGGCACCTGAAAATGCCCCTAGGTCCTTTTCAAAATATCATGGGTGCTCTAACTACTTCTTTCTTCACCCTTTCCTAGCTCACCTGGATTGACTAGTCAACCATAGGGCTTCCTATTTGGTCTAGGAAATCCACTACAACTGTAATAATTAATGAAAAAATCCTATCTAAAGAATCTAACCATACTTCCCCCGTGGGTTTAGTGAAATCCACCATTGTGTTCTTAGGTTAGAGCCATTTCTAAATAAATAGCATGGAGAAGCCACTTGCAGACCATTGACATTCAATATTCAAAAAAATTATACTACAAACACTTAGAAGAAAACTATCTATTGCATATGGAAGCTAATTGAAACAACTACACCCCCATGGGGTCCAATCACCTATGTCAATCTGTACACAGTCATATAGTATTAAAGAGAGAATGCAGATTACAAGAAAACATTGACAGACATCCTTACAGAAGTCTCCAAAACAATTATTGCAATCAAAAATTTCATTAACCTCCTTAAAAAACCGAATCCATGCTCATATAGCAAGCATGGTGTAGTTACAACTGATCTAACTACATTTTTCAATTTCTTGCAAAAGTTGCTAGCAACATTTTGCACTTTGAACATTTTGACACTTTTTGTCAACTCGATGGGTGAGTTTTACTTTGATAACCCTAGATAGGATATGTAGGGTACTAAAACATTCCTCAAACCCACATTACACTAAAATATCAAATTTTCACTATTAAAGCCAAAATGACCCTAAAACTCTTAATGAGCACTAAGGCTCTTACAAACATGAAGTTGAGTTATCATTGCATCCAACCCATTGGAACTTATTCGAAACCATGAACAAACATCTAAGAAAACCCTAAAATAAACCAAAACATAAAATATAGAGGTTTCATGCACCAAATTTGCATCAATTGGTGTCAGAGCCCAACAAAATATTTGGGTTGGTTGTTTGTGGTTTGTGTACTTGTTTTGGTTGCAGGGTTATTATCCATCAAAGTTGTAGTAAGGAAGTTTATGAAGGTATGTGTGGAAGACCCCCTAAGGGGTATTGTTATTTTCTCCATCAATATGAAGTTGGGCTGAAGGTGCAAATAGATAAGCCACTAAGAGAGGGTGGTAGTGCATCTTCCAGGGTCTTAGATGGGTAAGATGGTAGTATGTTCATAGTTGTGTAGCAGCAAGAGGTGTGGTGGATTTTTTGGAACCTTTGAGTTGCAACCATTGATGCTCCACTAAGAGGGGCATTAGATAAGAATATTAAAAGGAAACTCTTATGTCCTTGAAAGGAAAGTAGATGAGAGAATAGGCATGAAGAGGAAGAGGTAAATGAAGACAAATGACAAGGTTTAGGTATAATTTTTTTTGCAGGTTATTAATTCCATGTTTCCAAGGGACTTGGAAACTTTTCAAGGTTGGGAGTATGATGCAGGAGCACTTGGGCACAGGGATATACACCAGGAGGATAATGAACTTTTTTATTTTAATTAAGTCATCCATTATGTACTCATGTTATTGTGTGTCCATTGAATCATAATGTAAGGCTAACGAGCCATTTTTGTAAAGGTTTTTCATAGTTGTCCATTTACAACCTAGTTTGGTCAAAAGGTCAAAATTGAATAAAAGGCCATGAAAAGGATAGAAAGTATGTAAAAGGTATTAAATATATTATTTGGACATGTCTAGGGTGGTTTTACAAAGTTTGGAATCATTTTTATAAAGTGTCACAAACGTTGTCAAAATGCATAGAAAGTTGAAAGGGAATATGAAAGGTTATAAGGGTGGTTGGGTAGTTTATAACTACCATAATATGTATAGATATATTTTATTGGTTGACCCAAATCATTATTGGAAGAATAGAGATGGAAGAGAAAGTTTTGTGAACAAATTGGTTTGTTTTAAACTTGCATTTTGATTGGTGTTTTCTATTATGTTGTTGTTTCCAAGCTTTGTACCGACATGTATGGCCTGTAAACCTTGTATATTTATAATTTATTGATATTATAATGAATTATTCTTCTAAAACTTTTATTTTGGTTCAATTTCATTAAAAAATGAATAATTTATACACATTTTGGGAAAATTTATTGTTTCCAGTTTCCAAGATTCCTGAGAATAGTCATGTTGTACAATTTGTTACGAACAAATATGGATGCCTATTATGTTCTAGTTGGATTAAATGGAAATATATATGAATAATATTTCATTTCCAATTGGTCTTAGTTATTTTTATGAATAATTTTTAACGTTGTAGTATTTTTGGTAAGAACTAGTTTTCAACGATTTGCAATGCAGTGGCAGTTAATGATTTCTTATTATCTCATGATTTAACAATGGGAAAAATATTTTTTTAAAATTTTTGGATAATAGATTTATATAGGTTTCAAATCGATTTTGTTTTATGTAAAATGGATTTTTTTTGTGAAATACATGCGATACCCGAGACGAATTGGGAGAGAAGTGGTTCCATTTTATGACAGGAAAATTAGTCTCGGTACAAAGATCATAATTTTTTATTCAAAGATTGGATTTGGATAATTTTAGGATTTGTTTTGAGGAAACTAGTTATCTACATTTCCACTAAAGGGATGTTAATCTCTAAGTTCTATTGATGATTAGTGATGAACACTTAGTCATTTACTTAGGCAGTTTTAGTTGGCTGTCACTGTGGCCAAGATAAAACTATCCAAGGCTGAGCAACATTGTCGAGCAGTATTCAGGTTGCTGAGTTACATCATGCTGAGCCGAATAGGATACTTAGTTCCAAGTGACATAGATGTCAAGTTCCGAGCATAACAATTTTTGTATACATGTCTAGATTGATTCAAACTTTGAGGATAAGTGTGCAGGCCGACTTGTATAAGTTTTTTGGGCCGACTTATATACACATTTAATATTTTCCTATAGAGTTAATTATGCATTTAAATATTTTATCCTATGCATGACCTATTGTAATTATTAATTGTAATACCTTGGAGGCATGAGTATTAGATCTTGATCATTGATCTAGATCTCACTACCAGACTTCAATAGATATATAAGATTGCTTCTTAACCCTATTTTGTGTGTGTGGAGAGAAGTGTTGACTGCATTTTCAAGTGAAATGCACAGGGGGTTATTTTGTTAAGAAGCATAGATCAAGAAGAGTGACAAAATAGTGAACAACAGAGTAAGGACATATCATATTGTGAGATCACAGAAGGTACTGAAAAGAGGAGATCCGTCATCAGCATCTGAATGCATAACAAAGGATCATTACTTGAAACATTCTAATGATTGTATCAGGTGAAATATTTTAATAGAGTGGTTCTAGTAGACCTTTCTAAATCTCCTAACAAAGTGCTTAATTTATTGTAAGTTGAAATCCTTTCACATGGTAGATTGTAATGATCTTTAGCTCTTAACCGGGCAGACCTTTAACCAGGTAGATTGCATTTTGTAATCAACTTTTGTAGCCCTAAGAGGCACACTTTATTGCTGTAGTAGTGAAGAATTTTGTGGGTGTCATTTCCACTCTAGTGTTACCTATTTGCATTTCTAGGTTACCAAGTTCTTGTGTTATGAGTTCTTGAAAAATGATATTGAAGGATTAGTATAGCAGAGTACTAGGATTTGGAAGGAAATTTTGGACTGGTAGTTCCAAATAAAAAGAAATCTCATGAAGGAACATTGAAGCAGAAGGCTAAAGAATTTGAGATCACCCTTGAGCCATAAATGACACAAGATCAAATTGCTGCTAAATAGGACAAGACTAAAGATGCATTAGACTCAAAAAATCATGTTGATCTGACTACAGACAGTCCAATTGACTTCATAATTGCTGATTCCATCAATTTGAATGTTGAGGGACAAGATATGCCGAGTGGTACAAATATTGAGTCTCCTATTGAGGCAACTGAGACTGAAGGAGGAAAGACCACTATATCTAGAGAGAGAACTGATGAAGAACTTGAAGTAATCAATGATCAGATAGGTGAAGAGAAAAATAAAATAGATGCACAAGAGGTAACTTCACAAAATCCACCTATTTTAGAGGTTGTAAAAATAGTTTTAGATAGTGGTGCAGTGATGAAGGATAGTGTCGACAAGCCTAAGGAACAAGAGGCAGTACAAGTGTTGGTTAATCTACCACACTCTGCATCATCCACTCCCATAGGTCCTAAAACTAGAGGTATGCTTGATCCCCAGACAATCTTGATAGAATTGAAAGAGGCAATGGATATTGATACTGACACAAGAAAAGGTGATGAGAAGATGCAGCTGAGCATCAACTCACCTGAATTGAAGAGAAGGAAAGTAATGAGGAAGAAGTCACCAATTATTGATGTCACATTAGATGAGGTAATTGTGATTCCACAATGGGATCCCAATGAATTATCTTTTGAACAAATAGGGACTCTTCAGGAATTAGTTAAGAGGAATAAGAGACAGGAAGAAATGAAAATAGTGTTAGTAATAACTGAGAGGGGGGGGGGTGAATCAGTGGCCCCAAATTTTTATCCAATTTAATCCACCAATCAATACTTCTCCAATTATTAAGTCCCTAAAAGATGCATGCCTTGAAATACTTGAAAAAAATAACTGTCTGTCGATTTACCTTGTCTATCCTTATTCTCCTTGATAACCAATAAGCAGTAAACTATATTTATCGATACTCAGTAAATATGCAAAGTATACCAATCAATCCATAAATGCATATGCAGAATGTAAAACAATAAAGTAATGAACCATACACATATAACACAAGGATTTTAATGTGGAAACCCTGTTAAGGGAAAAACCACTGGGACCGCTACCCCAAATTTTCACTCTTCTGAAGTGAGCCCTGTTAGGAGCCAACCCTATTAAAGGTTAAAAACACATGGTTAAGTTTGACCTTCTTAGAGGATTTTTATACATATTTTATCACTTAGTATCTGGCATCTATGCTACCATCCTTGAATCAGTCTCATGACTATCAATAGGATTTATGCTAATCTTACTACCATCCTTGAATCAGCCTCCTTCTTAGACTGTCAATAGGCTTTAGGTAAGACCAATGCTACTATCATGAGTCAACCTTTCGGTATTTTGTTAGGATATACCTCAATTACAAAAGACTGTTAAGTCCTACTCTATTAAGAGACTTAATGCTTCAATGGTTAAACTGAAACAAAATGACCTGTTTATAATGCAACTGAATTGCAGATTTTCAGATCTATTTACTTACAATATATTTCTGATCAATGTATCAATTTAATTCCTTTGTACTTAACTCCTTTTTCTCTGTGATGCTATGCTTTTCTATTCCTCGGTGTCTGCAGAATTCTTTAGCTCTCCCATATCTTGATTGATTAGGACTGCATGAAGTTTATCCTTCATCAGTTTCTTTTCAACATCTTCTATCAGTTCACACCCCCATGTATCTGATTTCTTGCTTATGGGAATGAATTATGCTTGTCTCTTAAATAGACATGATGTTCCTTAATTCTAGGTTCTTGATTCTTGATTCTTGGCGTGAAAACCAATTCAACCAAATTGATTTGCGACTTTAACTCCTAATTTATCTCATAGTTATCTTCTTGCCAACTGTACAAATCACTTATTTAACTATGGTCGAATAAAACAAATCAAACAACCAGTTAAGTCTATCCTTTAGCTCTGCCAGCTAGATATTTTGTCATTTTCTGATCTCTTTTTTCTGTCGGTCAACTCTGTAGTTTGTCGCCGGTGACAACTGTCAGTTCCTTTGGTGTCTCTTAATTTAGCTTTGGGATCTCTATCCGTCGAGCATCATTGGATTTTTCTCGTCGGGCAATACTATTTTTAGCTTATCGGGCATCCTTTGATTCTGCTTCATCGAGTAATACTATCTTCTGCTCGTCAGGCATCACTGTGACTTTATCTCTATCTTTATCGATGGTGTGCACTCCACTGGTGTAGCCTATCACTTGGTGAATACTTGACTGTTATGCATTGTTGAAAGCATAACCTTTATTCCATTGATTCTCTGAAGTCTTTGGCATTATTTATATGACCATACAGATGATATCAAGTTGACATCAATGACAATACAAACCATTAACTGATTTAATGTCTTGCATCATCTTCAACTTAACATTATCAAACATTAAATCAGTTACATGTCATCAATCTCTCCCTTTGTCATTGATGGAAACATACTATATTATCACACTATACTATTTCTAATAAAATATGAAATACAATTGTTGAGATTCATCAAATTACCAAACAGATAAAATGTCTGACTGACGATGAGCTCTGTATTAGCTTAGATTTGATTCTTGCAGCTTTCTTGTTTCTTCTTCTGATGTGTTGTGTCCTCTTTGACTGTTCTTTTTCTTTGATGTCTTTGTCTTTTGTTTGCAACTTTTATACAAACTCTCTCCCTTTGGATATGATCTCTCCCTGTTTGGAGTAGTCTAATAAGGAATAGTTTCTGATGATAATATGGATACATTCTCTCCCTTTGACATTAATGACAAACAAATATTTTCACAAATATCTGACATGTTGTCAAACAATGTCTTGTATCCATAATATATTCCTCAAATTTCCCCTATCCATCATCAACATAACAATCTATTCTAGTGCTTTGGTTCTAATATATACCTCTTTGTATATAGATGTAGCTTTGAAGTTTAGCTTCGTCTTGCATCAATCATGAATGATATTCTTATAATATATGGTTGATGCAACATCTAGTCCTTTTACTGACTAGTAGACATGGGTTTGACCCCTAGTATTTTTCTCAGGTACTCAAATGTATCTTTGGGTAGTGGCTTGGTGAAGATATCAGCCAATTGTTCTTTTGATTGCACATATTCAATAATCACCTCCTTTTCTTGAACTTGTTCTCTTAAATAATGATACTTTATGGCAATGTGTTTAGTCTTTTCATGCATGGCTGGATTCTTGGAAATATTTATTGCACTGGTGTTATCACAATAGATGACTACTGGTTCTATGATCTTCATATGCATACCTTCAAGCAACTGTTTGATCCATGCAATGTTTGAGTAGTTTGTAGCAGCAACAACATATTCTGCTTCTACAATAGACTAAGAGATGCATCCTTGCTTCTTGCTAATCCATGTGACAAGTCTATCACCCATAAAGAATGCTCCTCCAGTTGTGCTCTTCTAATCATCAAGATTTCCAGCCCAATCAGTGTCAATAAACACTTTTAGTTTAAATTTGCCTTCTCTTCTATACCATAAGCCAAATTCCTCAGTATTCTTCAGATATCTTAGAATTCTTTTCACAATAGTTATATGTGATTCCCTAGGGTTAGAAGAAAATCTAGCAACAATTCCTACTGCATATACAATATCTGGTCTAGTGTGTACAACATACATGAGTTTCCCTATCATTGATTTGTATAGAGTTTGATTTACCTTTGTTGTCTTGTCTTCCTTTGTTAATTTGCATCCAGTATCCATCGATGTTCCAATAGGTTTGGAATCTTCCATCTTGAATATTTTTAGAACTTCTTTGATGTATTTGGACTGTGTAATGAAAATACTACCTTCACTTTGTTGAATGATCTGTAGACCAAGAAAGAACTTGATCTCTCCAAACATAGACATCTCAAACTCTTTGCTCATCTCTTCAGCAAATTATTTGCATACCATATCATTGCCTCCAAATATGATGTGATCAACAAATATTTCAGCAATCAAAGTGTTAGCATTAGTATCTTCTTACAAATAAAGATTACTGTTTTCACTAGTCCTCATGAATCCAATACTTATTAGATAGGAATGAAGTCTTTCATACCAGGCTCTGGGAGCTTGTTTTAATCCATACAAGGCTTTGTGAAGTCTACATACC
>MU227549.1:2253618-2270168 GCA_018584345.1 Thuja plicata
ATTATTAGTTTGGCTCAAACTGTGTCATCTTTACAACAACAACTTGCCTCTTTGACTCAATCCAAATTTAGCATTCCTACATGTGATATGGGTAGCCCTTTATCCCTAGACATCATTTGTGCTACTGCCCCTCAGCAAGATGATATGGCTCATCTCGATAATTACAATGGCAAAGGTGATCCTGTCACCCATGATAAAACATTTCAAATCCTTTGTAGTGATTACGCTCATGACCATAGGATTTTGGCTAAATTGTTTGCTAGAACATTTTGAGATAAGGCTTTACAATGGTATTGTTCCTTACCTCCTTATTCCATTGACTCTTTTCCCAAACTTTCTAATTCTTTTTTTCAACAATTCCAAAATAACATTGGACCGCAAGTGTCCTTATCCAATTTAATGCATTGTAAACAAAATGTAGAAGAAAAATTGACTGATTTCATTGGTAGATTTAAGCATTTGTATGCTCAAATTTCTTATCATGTTCCTGATATTGATATTCAGCATATGTTTATTTCAAATTTATAAAACGATATTAGAGATAAGATTCTTCTTACTGAATTTACCTCCTTTCAACAATTATGTGCAACACTTCACCATTATCAATTACAGGTGAGCCAGATTGAGAGCAACACTCCAATGGATCCTATTCCAGTTGATAAGAGTGACAATGCTCCTAATCCCAATAAGTTTCAGAAACCTAACAACTATGTAAAGATTAATAAACAAACAAATGCGGTTGTTGATCAAGTTGCAGCTACTTCCAATAGTGCTTCTACATCGACTGCTTTCTGTATGAATCGTACATTTACTCCTCTCTCTAAAAATTTGCATTCTATAATGAGTAGGTTGTTAAGTGCTAGTATGATTACTTTACCTCCTATTCAACCTCTTCTTCCTACTAGGATAGCTTCAAAATCCTTTGATTCTACCACTTTTTTCCAATACCATCGCCAAAATGGCCATGACACTGATAAATTTTATTCTCTAAAGCATAAGATCCAAGACTTAATTGATTCTAAAGCTTTGTCTGTTGATACTCTTGATGGTAGTGGAAAAAAATCTATTTCTCCTCCTAACCAGAACCTTCAAATCTATACCAATCCTTTACCCACACATGATACTAATACTATAGCTCAATCATCTTCTGTAGACATTATTTATGATTTGAAGATGGATGCTCTTAATAACATTGTTAATCATGTGGAGAGTGTGGTGCCACCCAAAAATATTGTTCACGATCCTTCACCTCCACTTCCACTTCCAATACCACCTCAACCTCAAAAAAAAATTAAGGATAAGCGACCTAGGGAACTTTTAATTACTTTTGATGATTCTAAAACCATTAAAGCTCCTAATGGTCCCCTTTATATTTATGCTAGGATTTCTAAGATACCTACTTGTGGTTGTCTAGTTGATCCCACATCTTTAATTAATGTCATAATTGAAGAAAATATTTTTATGAAAGGATTACAAAGTGATTTTTATGATTCATCTAATGCATGGATTCAAACTTGTAATGGCTTTCTTTATCCTACACTTGGTTCTATCACCTTACCTGTTGAGCTCTATGGTAAAGTTATAGATACTACCTTCATAATTATTCCTACTTCTGACCAATTTCAAATCAAATTTGGTTTACCATGGATAACTGCTATGCATGCTATTGCCTCTCCCATTCATAAATGTCTTAAGTTTATTGATGATGGAGAATTTAAGACAAGTAATCATAGTTTGTATCAACCATCTAGGCCTAGAGATTGTGCTTCTCTTGATTTATTTTGGCCTCCATTACCTAACTCATGCCCTCCTCGCCTTGATCGTCTCTTTTACTCATATCAAGCCTACAAACATCGCAAAATCATAGAGTTAAGTATGCCTCAGATTGATTCCAACCGTGGTCTTTTTCCTACTCCTACAATCCCTCCTTTATCCATTTATACTAATAAAATTAATCCTACATCTACCCTTCCATTACCACCTACTGAAATTCCTCCTATACAACTTGTGAAGGAACATGTTGTTATTCCTCCTAGTTCTCCCAATATATCAAGCAAAGTGAAACGTAACAAATCTGCTAATGAACATTGTAAGAAGCATAGAGCCCATGCTAGAGCCTGTGCTTCTTTGATCAAAAACTCTTTACCTACTTTTGATCAACCTATGCCTGATGCAGTTGACGTCACTATTCATGATGTTAAGACAAATGAGTATGATGATCCTATTTGCATCTTGGATCCTATTTCTATCAACCTTGATGAGGAGGACACTCTTGATGATCCTATTGATCTTAGTGATGAATATGAGACCATTTATCTTGATAATGATTTACCTCATATGCTTACTACTCAATTAACAATTGCACCTAGTATCGAACAATGCGATTCTCAAGAGGATCCTTGCTTGGAACTGGCTATCATTCCTACTATTTTGGATATAGTCCCTCTTGCGAGTTGCCCACCTACCCTAAATAACATCAGCCAAGATGGGGAAGGTTGAAAACATGCTTCATTGGCTCATCCTTTATGGTAGCCCTATTTGTGTTTATATGTTGTATTGTGCTTCCCCCGTAATGTGTTTCTAAATGTTTGTTAGATTCTTTTATACGACCCTTGTTACTAAGTTGGTATAAGGTGATAAAAGAATCACAACTATTGTTCAATTCTTCTAGATGTATCTACACTCTTCTAAATGTTGTTTTATGTTATGTTGTACTTGTGCTATTGTTTGTAATTGTTTTCCTTGTACAATTTGCTTGGATCTGCGACATGGTAGCACTAATTCTTTTTGGTCTCCAGGTTATGGTCTGAAAAGATCCCTCTTCGTAATTCTTAAGTTTCTTTCCTCCTTTGTGATTTTAGTTCTACTTTCTTTGGGGAATGATGTTAATTCATTTGCAAGAATATCATATATATATGTACATATTATCTTATGAACATACTAACCTCACATTAGGTAGATCCCTTTTGTGTTCTTATGTATGTTTATGTTTTATTTCCCATGATTTGTCCACTCTTGGGGGCATCTCACCGTGGAAACGTAATCCATAGAGTTGCTTATGTTTCTATTAAACTCATTGCTCCTATTAAAGTGTTAGCAATGACTTTAACATGGGGGCATACACTCTACTCACTTTTTGCACACACACACATTCAAAATAGCATTCAAAATATTTAAAAAAATTTCCCTTATGGATTAAAAGAAACTAATCCTTAAAGCATGGTATTTGAAAAACTTTTTCCCTTTATGGATTAAAAGAAACTAATCCTTAAAGCATGGACATATATTTTACATTTTTTTTTTAGGATCTCTTGATCCCTCCAGTTTGAATTTACACAGATCTCTTGATCCTGCCAGTTTTCAATTTACAAATACTTTGATCCCTTTAAGAATGGATCTCCCTGATGGGTTGACTAGTGAGTAGCCACATTCACTAGGCGGTTCAAATCCATCTTTCCAGTTACACCTTTGTGTGGTTCACAATGGGACATAAGTTCTCATTGGGCGAGCTAATTACACTCTTTTTTGTCCTTTCTTAACTAAGTGATGTCTCTCTTATCAGGATCTTAAGGATGATAAGGACTCAAGTCCCTTGGGGGATTTAGGTTTTCTTTATCCCTTTTGATTTTAATAATATTATCTTTTCTGTATGTTCTCCTTTACCAAGAGTTTGTGTTGAACTCATACTCTTGCTAAAGTGGGGGCTAAATGTATAGTCAAAAAATGGAAGCACTTCCATGGGAGACTGGTTTATCCTTTCGAGTGAGTGGTTTGGGGTCATGAAAAGAACCTCTGAATGGGTTCCTAATCTTGACATGGCTTCCCCCCTGACCTTCTTTTCTAACCCCTATTTCCTGACCTGAATTCTGCATTCTGGGTCTCTGACCTGTGATCTTGGGATGTGAGGACAGGGTCAACCTTTTGGGACTACATCGACCTTGGCCCTGCCCTAGGATAGGGTTGAACTCAACCCTATCCTAGGATAGGGATGACCTTGACCCTATCCCGAGGTCCCAAAACCATAATTAAATAGATTCCCGGATGTCAGTCTTCACAAAAAGTTTTCTCCCGCTTCCAGGTCGGCTGTTTCGGGTTCTGAATTGGTTGATTCCTAAATTATACTTAATATATGTCCTCTCCTAGGTGTAAATGCTTAAATGATGATTTAATTATCCTATGTAGGCCTCCTTAGAAGATTGTGCCCTAATTTCATATAAAAGGGAGCCTTCTTCTCTCATTTTCTCTAAGCATGAATAACCTCAATCAAGAAATTGAAGTCTTCTAATCAAGCATCAAGAATCCTTATGAAGTGAATTCCAAGAAAGAAATCAAGCAAGATTTCAAGAAAGCATCCATCATTCTCAAGCATCCATTTTCATGAAGGAGATCCATTGGAGGCCATTGAAGGATTCAAGCCAAAAAGTGCCTTTTTTGATGATCTCTCCATCCATCTTCGTCCAAAGCCCTTGTCAAGTTCAAGAATCCATTCAAGACTTGGTTTTGGAGATCTACAATAAAGAGATTGAAGAAATCCTTCCATTCTACATTCCATGTTTTGAATCATACTTGTGGATCCACGGATTCGAATCCACCACAAAGACATTACAAGCAAGGTGAATTTATGTGTTTACTTAGTTTATCTCTGCAATTTCAGTTATATTATAAGGTTAATTACAAAATCAAGGTTTGACCAAGGCAAACCCCTTTCCCCCAACAAACAAACATTTTTCTTGTAGGTACAGGTTTGGGACTGTAAATCCAAGGCCAGATTTGGATACCCTTTTCAGATTTCTTTCACACTATGCGAACAGGGACACTTTCAGAGTTGAGAAGATCGAGTTGGCAAAAGTTGTACAGAGTCAACCTTTTTCATAAGATGACATTGGAATGGAAAAATATTTCTAGTTTTTGTCTGTCTCTCTATTTCAGTTTGGTATCAACTATCAGCATCTCCAGAAACAGTCTACAGATCTCAGAAAACAACAATCTTTGATCTGCCACTTTGGAAGGTTTGTACTTTCTCCTATTCTTTTCAATTACTATCATTAATCATATTAATCAATCAAGTTACAAAATTTAAGATCCCCTTTCTTGGTCTCTTTCCAAATATTGGATTCATTTGTGTATTAACCCTTTGGGGTTGATCAAAATTGGATCTCCTATTTGTGTATTTGAGGGTGAAAGAAAGGAGCATCTCATCTTCCCTTAATCACAATCATAATTGCAATATACAATCAACAGAAATAACAATTAACAATTCAGACCCTCTTAAACCACAATTCTCTTCTTTACATTTTGGTAACATATCATATCAATTCAAACAACAAATCACACACCCTATTTTTTTATGTTACACATATATTGTAAGGGACTGGTGGCCTTATCTTTACTTCAACCATAGATACACCTTTCAGATTAGCATCATTAGCTTTGAGGGATACAAAAGAGAAAAAGTCAGCCATGATATTTTATGACCTGTCAACCCATTCTACTATGAAATCTTAAAAGAACTCAATAGTTTCCCATACCTCATTCCTATATTGATTTAATCTTGCACTCATTGTATTGTATTTTTACCTCACTTAGGAGGCAATAAATTTTGAGTCTCCATATACACTTAGCAGCTTTATTTCATGCTTAGAATCAATATTCATTCCCAACAATAATGCTTTGTATTATGAAACATTATTGGTACAACACATGTTTAACAAAAATGACTATTTGAATGTTTTACTAGTAGGAGAAATAAATACAACACTTGCTCCATTCCACTCTTTACTACATGCTCCATCAAAAACTATTTTCTAGAATTTTTGATGACCTCCTTTAGCATGAGTTTCAATTGGATCAGAGTTACAAACCTCGGGTTTCACAACTTGCACCATGCAATTATCCATTTCTAAATGGTAAAAAATGCTAATTGATTTGGATCCACCTCATCTATAATATATGAGGATCTGGGTTCTCTATTTATCCCAATTTGCCTCACATTCACTAGAATAGTAGCATACGATAAATTGATTTGAACATGGTCTCCAACTAACCCACTCAATTTCCTAGACAAAAGAATGCCATAATTTGGGGATGCTTCTATTATAGTGATTCCAATTTTGTATGTGGCTTCTAGACATTAACCACTCTTGAATCCAATATTTTTCATTATGAAAACTATAGGGACTGACGTATTGTCCATGGAATAACATTTTCCATAAATAGTATTAAAATTCAAACCAAACTCTTTCATGACATCATGAGACATAATATTTATATCATCTCCTTAATCAATCATGCATTCTTTTACCACCTTATTATTGATAAGAAGAGTCACATAAAAGGGGTCTACCTGGGATGAGATTTTTGTCAAAGTAGTGCCAATATAGACTTCGGGAACTAATTCCTCATTTATAGTGATTTTATCATCTTTATACTCTTCAGGTACACTATTGATCAAATCAATTATATTGTATTTATATTGGGGTAACTTGATCATTTCTAACAATGGAAAAGATACCTTCATTTGTGATAAATCATTAGTAATATCATAACTATATGAATTCCCAGTTGGATTTACCATTTCAATTTTATTTTTCACCCCGCGCGGCTTTACAAGTTTAGTTTTGAATTTATTCTATTCTTAAAGGATTTTTGAGGCAGGTGTGATGTTCTCTTCAAGTCTCAAAATGTTCTCTTTAATAAGTTCTCTTGCAGGCTTTGTTAGTTTATTGTTAACTTTCCAGCTCTGTAATTTTTAATTACTCTTTGCCTGAGAAAATTTTTGATCTGTAAGAGATCTCTTTTCTTCCTCATTACGCCTCCCTATTCTGGTAAAATAACCTTCATCATGATAGAATTCATGATTCTTGAAATAATATTGATAATGTCTTTTCATTCTCACATCTACCTCGTATCCATCCTTAGAGGAATCATAATAATTAAGAACCCTGAATGGATTAGCATACAAGGTGTTAATGACAGGATTTTGATTATACTCCACATCTTTTGAGAGTTCATGTTCCAAATTTTTTTGCAACAACATACTAGGAGGCTGACTTAGGTATATTACATGTCGTACTCCAAGGACCTTCACTATCCATGTGGTTCCTTTCCCTGTTCAAGGGATCTGGTGTGTTTGTGTTTTACTTTAGTACCTTAGGATTGTCATCCTACCAGGAAGTATTATAGGGCATATATTTTAGTCTAAACCTATCAAAGTAAGGTCTATTACCTTTACCTAGCCACTTATCACCCTTTCCCAATTTATGTGATAAATCCTGAATTACATTAATAACTTTGTCCAATTAATTGTATTCCTTATTTTTCTTAGGAACCGATGGATTATGGATCCTCACATCATATCTTTTACCAAAATTTCTTGCAACTTTCCTATTATTATCAAATTTCAAAGCAATTTTGAATGCATCATGTATACCCCTGGGATTCCTTGATCTATTTTCATAGTTAGTTTTACTATCAAATGCATCCATATAAAATACCAAGAAACATTCATCATTTGGTTTCATATGTGGGGGTATCTGGTACAACAACTTGTTAAACTTTTTATTGAACTATATTACGGTTTCATTGGATCCTTTCATCACATTTTTCATTTCATGAAGTACAAAAGAAGGATCATTATGATCGCCAAACTCTTCCAAACAATTGATTTTCAATTCCAACTAGTTATTGACCGACGCATCTAGAAAAGTGTTAAACATTCGCTTGCATCCTTACTTAGAGCCTGAAAAAAAAACCTTCATATACACATATTCTTGAAAAAATTTATTATTTTCCATAGCATATTCAAAATATCTGACATGACTTTGTCATGTCTCACAGTTGCTGCCAGTAAATTTAGCCAAATCCCTTTTCCAGTAACTTTGAATCTCATGAGGAGCTCCAATAATTTTTGAGAAATTGATAGGGCTATATTTATTTAGATTCATTGGTCCTCTCATGAATGCTAATGGGTGAAATCCATATTAAAACTTTCCATTATAATTATCATATTGTTGATGTATAGGTGGTTGTTGGTTATACATATGTTGATACTGATTATATGGTTGTCCTCTATTATGCTAAAAATTATTAACAAGGGGAGTTTTTTTTATGAATTTCTATAGTCACAACCATGTTGATAACCATGATTTACTAGTGGTTGTTGATTGTTTCTTCTTCCATGATTCATTTCCCTTCCACTCTCTAGATGAGCTCCTTGTTGATGATTTGTAGGCCTTCTAACTTGATTTCTTCGATCATCAAAATTTAAATTATCATTTTGATCTATCACATGTAGATAATTTATAGCTAAGACAATATTAACATCCTCACCTTTCTATAAATATTGTAAGAAATCATGTAATTTACCTTTAAACTCTTCTTCCACCCTAATTTTTGTTTCTCTCAGACATCTGTGAGCCTTGACATTTTGACGAAGGTAATGGAAATCCTAGGAGAGACTTTGTCCTCCCATATCCACTCCTGAAACTAGTATCATGATGTCAAACCATGAATGGCTCCATATTAGTACAATTCATACTCTTTCTTCCTAGAGGGAGTTCAATGTATTGAAAAGATTATCCCCAAATGTGTGAACTTCTTTTGTTCATAAAATAAACTTATATATCATATTCTCCACCTATCTAATAAGAGGAAAATGTTTTTAAAAAATATTTTGGGTTCCCTAATCGAGAAAAATTACCCCACCTTTATCTTTGAACTCTCCAACTAACTTATCCAACTCAAACAATTCACCCAAGATGTGGTTGTCATCCTCTACTCTTTAAGCTCTGCAGAACCTGGGTGGGTAAAACCTTTCTCTAATCTCCTTCTAAACTAGAGATTTTTATAGAATATTTCATCCCAAAGCTCTTTGACAGCCTTTAATTCCATGGAGGCAATTCTTAGAATGTTAGAAAAAGAACTCCTAGCTACTTTTAATTAATTAGTCCTATTTTATTGGTCCTCTAGTATACCTATACTTTAAAAAAAGAGTAAAAATACTTATTAGTTCTCGACATTCTGTACTCCTTTAAATAGGCGAAGACTAGTCCCTTATCTAATTTTGGACATAGTAAATATTTATGAACCCTCCATGTACATCTTTGATAGATAATGCTCCAAAAGCTGATCAACATCATCAATCAGCCAATCCTATTAATGTGAATAAATTGAATTCATAATATCAATATGTCTAATTGTATTTAATCCTCACAAAGGAACCAATTAGATAGGAAGCAACATGGAAAAAATTTGAAATTTCTTTCTATTTTTTAAATCAATATCATAGAGTCATAATCCAATCACACAAATTTTAAAAGTAAAAACAAATCCTTAAATTGATTATAACAGAGAGACTGAATTCAAAAAATTGATAATATACTAATTGGACAAGGAAATAGGGTATTCTTTATTGATATATAAAAAATTAAGTAAAATTTAGAGAGTTTTCTTTTAGTCGAATCTAAATTTATACCTAAGACAATTCTCGTTTCCCCTCAAAAATAAGAGGAAGAAAAAAGATTCTAAATGTTTACATTTTGTGACGCTTCAAAACTATCTAGAAATATTTTGTGTCTTTGTCCAATTATATTAGGGTTTTAACTTTGTCCCATCTCTAATTAATCTCATGCATAGCCCAAATATTTCTACCAATATCTTCTATAAAATCAAGAGATTGCCCGTAATACTTGATCATAGATCTGATATGGTTTTTAGGGTCATACTTCCCTGATTTCACAACATCCATTTGATAAAATTGTAAATAATCTTGCAACTTCTCTAAAATTGTAGAACCTATAGAGAAACTTGTAAATATGGTCAGATTGTTCAAAAAAATCCTTTCCTCCTTCGGGAATTCACTTCCTTTTCAAACCATAAGAGTTGCAACATAAATTCCATAAATGTCATTCTTTTTGACACAAAAAGGGGCATCTTGTGAGGGGATATCCTAAATCAATACACTTAATAAATAATATAGCTTGTTGTGCCTATCCAATATCCAAAATAATGCATAAAATCCTCATCAGGTTTAGTATCTTTCGGTGTCACAATTTCCTTTATCCTGGGATAAATTCTTATTATACTCCCTCCCACTTGTATAATAACCCACACAAAAAACCTATCATGAAATAGCTTATATTCAACATATTTACTATTTTTTCCCCAAACACGACACCACAACTGAAGTGGTAGTCCAGCCCCTTGACAGTCCATGGAAGTTATATTCAATGAATGATTGAAAATGATTATGTTTTGGAACAAAAGAAGATGGAAGAGTAGATAATAATTCTTGCATTTTCTAGTATGCTTCAATTCAACTAATTCCTTATGAAGAATCCCCTACAGCTCAGAAGAAATATCAAATTCCTGTGAAAGATGTAGATGTTGTGTTCTTATGGAATTGTACATAATGTCAAGTGGAATTTTTGTCTTATGATCTTTACCCAAGATTTTCCCCCAAAACTAGTAGGTCGTTTGAAAGAAATACATGAAATCATTGGTTTAAAAGGGGGATTTACCATCTAATTAAATTAATTTATTGTCTTGACCATTGCACATGAAGAAAGATACTTCTCTCAAACCAATACCCTTAACAATTATTTCATAATATATAGGAAATGAGTCTCTATCTTTTTTGGTGATAACATGAGGGCCTAATCCAAAACAATCATGTATCATTCTTTTTGAAATAACCAAGAGAAGACTCTTGTCTATTCTTCTCACCATCTTAGTCTCATGCTTAAAATGTCCCATAAGGTGGAAATAAATTCAATATCAATAAAAACATTACTGACAATTATGTTAGCCATGAAAAATTTCCAAGGGTTACAAAATGAGATTCTATCGATTCTTTTCTTATAGAAGGATGGGAAAAGTAGTCTACTATCAGTTGTAATAACGGAGGCGCTACATCCTAACCACACATCTAAAAACAAAACCCTTGATGCCTACATCTTGTGAAGTGGGAAACAATTTAAATAATTAATACTAAGGCGAGTGAATCACAGTATCACCCACTATCACTTCCTTCTTCTTCCTAGGCATACTATAAATAAAAAGAATAGAAAGTTCAAATGAAAATCACTCACTTCTTTAAGTGCTTGTCTGAATTGGTTAAGTTATTGAATCCTCTTAAGGTCACCAACTCCATAATGTCTCCCTACACCAGTCTTCACAAAGAAAATAATGTAGATTTCCTCAATTAGAAGCTTAAAAACACTCGCACGAACATAGTCACTTCACTTAATTAGCCGCCACCTCACTAGTGAGGAGTATTGTATGCTTCTTGAGGAATAATAAATACTTCACTATTTTTTAGAGCTTCTAAACTATATTTTATGAAATAACGATGAATCCTATTTCACAATCTTCAAAATTTGCTTTCCCAAAAGAGAGATGAGTTTTATTTAACACCTCTTTACAAGTATTTGATAACACCACCAATGAGACTCTTCAAAAGAATAATGTTTTGATAACCGGAGATCAAATCTCAAAAATTGGTCCCAACAGAGTGCCCTATGATGTCTTGCATATTAAATACATGTGATCATTTTTTCACCCTAAGTGTGAATATTTAGTTTCCTCTCATGTTTTCAAACGATATGTGAAGCTGTGTAACAATCTGGTGTTGAAGGAAGAATACAAAGTAGTTGCAGATAAGGGGTTCTCTCATGCAATTAACTTACCTTATGATTTCAAGGAGGAGCTAGTCATATATGGGTTGAGCCATGTACATGACCCATTTATGTGGCTTGATTTTCTACATAATATAACTAAGAAGGACATCCACACAGTTACAATTTTGTGTGCAACTGGTGATGTACATCAACTTAGGTCAATCCCCAGGGACATAGTCAAAGAGTTAACCAAATCAAGGTGGGATAAGCAATCAATGACAATAGACTATTTACCTAACCTAACTGTAAAATTTTGTATCCATGGTGATAGGATACAAGTTGTATCACTAAATAAGTATCAACAATCTTCCTAGTTCTTCAATACACACTGCATATAGGATGGTGAGAGAAGATCTTGATTATGACACATTTGCTGCAATGAGAGATCAGTTCTATCATAACATGGAGAAGATAAAAAATGATAAAAGGATACATTTAAGTTCATTAAATTGCTTATGGGTCTATTATTTTACTTTCAAAACTAATTTCCTAGTGTTGGTCTGATTAATTGGGTAGAATATACACCAGCTATGGTCCAGAAGAAGACGACCAAAATAGGACTGGAAAAAGAGGAGAAAAACAATAGGAAATGAAAAAAACCAAAACAAGGAAAAGACCTATATACAACAATAACTGACTATGCAACTACACTTATGGGAAAGAAGGGAAACAAAAACTTAGAAGCAGAGCATAATTAAAAAAAAAACCACTTATAGGGAAAGAAAAACCTCAAACCATTGACTGTTATTAGAAAACTTTCTCCTTCAAGTATTGAGAGCTAAAAGGCATTATGCTCCTTATATTTTTTATCACAAATGTGCCTCCTTAGAATGAATCAAATTTAGTATTCCTACTAGGTATGCTCTTCAATCCATCCCACTTGAGGATTATATCTCCAAAATAAAACCTCCTTTATCTTTCTCTTTTTTCAAAAATTCTCTTGGTCTGCATCTGTTGAAACTCCATAATTTGCATAGCTTTGCCTCTATTCTCTTCCGACTCCATAAGATAAGCATAACGTACCATCAAAGGATCTCCCTCTTCAAAGAGAACAAGTTGGGTAGAAATGTCTAAAGGTAGTAATTTAGTTGAAATAGTTAGATTAGCCTCTTTACCATAAAATAGCATGTAGGGAGAGTTCCCAATTATCTTTTTGGTGGTCATCCTATGCAGCCATAGGAAATTTTTTAACTTGGAGTGCCACTCTCTCTGGTTGTCTTGTAAATTCCTTTTGATTATTTTGATCATATTCTTATTGGTGGACTCTGCCAACCCATTACCTTGAGGGTAATAATTTGAAATAGTATTGAGAGAAATACCATGTCTAGATGCCTAGTCAGTGATTTTGAATCCTGTGAAAGAAAGTGCATTATAAGATATTATAGAATTAGGAATCTTAAACATGTGAATGGTGTCATCATAAAAGTTCAAGACAATAGTTTCATTATCCTCCTTCATTGTACTGGCCTTTGCAACCGAGTGAAATAATCATTTGTAGTGATTATCCATTTGTATCCTGCACTATATGGGGGCCTAATTGAGCCTATGAAGACAATTACCATTTCAAAAATGGTTACTCTATCTTGATTGGTTGTAGAGGTAGACCTAGAAGCCTTTCTTTTCCTACAAACATAGTACATTTTATGTAGTTCCTCACATGGACATGATTGTCCATAATAATAGATGGACAATAGTATCGAGTTCTCATGATTTTTAAAATAGTGGTCCTAGGAGAGAGATTACCTCTAGAAGGTCTATCATGAAAATCATATAAAAAATCTATTATCTACTTTGAATCAATGCACCTAAGAATGACACCACTATGATCTTTTCTAAAAATACCATCATTTATTAGCACAAAATGGATATAATGCAACTGATAATACCTTCTGTTTTCTGAAATCCAAGTTTGCAGGGAACTCACTTGTCTTAAAAAATGGACCATATTTGGCAACCAACTTGTTTCCCTATCATGATCCTAGATTGCATATATAACTAGGGATGAATCTATTTTGCCTTGATCCTTTAAAGCTTCATCATCCGTCATATATTCACAAAGACCCCTTCCTTTGACTAGCTTGGTAACTTGAATGCCTACATCATATTCCATGACCCTGGTTATCTAACCAACTCACTTTTTGTTCAAGTCTTTACTAAGAAAGAACTCTTTGATACTGGGATAAGTGACCCTTAGATGTACCTTACTATGGGTCAATAGGTTCATGAAATTTTTGAGGCTCTTAATAATAGCAAGAACATATTTTTCTATAAAAGAAATTTTTTTCTCGTACTCCTCTAAGCCTTTGATAAAGAAATAAATGAGCTGCTCCAATCCTTCTGAGTTTTGTTGAATTAGAATTACAGAGATGACCTCAAAACCCCCATGAGAATATAGAATGGAACCTTCACTAAAATTTGGATGCAACAAGGAAGGATCCTTTGTCAAAGCCTCCTTAATGGCTTGGAAATTGTTCTTCCCCTCTTCGCTCCAACTAACAAGTGTATTATTCTTCAATATAGTTGTTAGATGTTTTAAAAGATCTACCATGTTAGTAAAGAAATTCCTAACAAACTTAATTCTAATTATAAAGGAATGTATACTCTTCTTATGGGGTGGTAAGGGTAGCTCTAAAATGGCTGCAATCCCTCCAAGATCTACTGCGACACCTTCCTTGGAAACAATATAGCCCAATCATTTCCCTTCATGCACTGCAAACACACACTTCTTGGGGTTGAGGTAGATTCAAAATTCCCTACACCTTTAAAATATTTTTCTTAAGTTCTTAATATGATCAGCTGCATGCTTAGAGTAGATAGTAATGTCATCCAGGTACACTAGCACAAACTTATACTTGAGTTTCTTGAAAGTTATGTCCATAGCCTTTTGAAAATTTGCACCTACATTTGATAAATGAAAAGACATATTTTGATAGGCCATGGCCCCTCATTTGGTTGTGAATGCAGCCTTAAACTTATCTTCTTGATTGACTAGGATCTGATCATATCCTGAATAACCATCTAGCAATGAGAAACACCCAGAACTAGAGACATACTACAGAATTTGTTCTATGGATGGAAAAGTGTAGATATCTTCCAAGGATGTCCTATTTAGGTCTCTAAAGTCCAATCGCAACCTCAATTCTCCAGTATTCTTCCTTACCGTAACAAGGTTAGACACCCAACTATTATGCGTGATGGAGTATATGATGTCACTCTCAATTAGTTTTAGAATTTCTTTGTGCATGAGTGACTCTAGCTTGGGGTTAGCATGCCTTTTATTTTACCTGACTAGTTTAGCATTAGTCTCTAGTTCTATGGTATGTTGAGCAAGTATTGGATCAAAAAATTTTAGATCTTAATATTTCTAAGAAAAAACACCACTAAATTCTTAAAACAACTGGATGTAAGACTGCTTTCCTAAATTTTTTCTTACCTTTCCAAATTTTATACTTTTACCTGGTTCAATCTCCAAATAAGTATAATGTTGTTATTGAACTATAAATCTAGATGCATTCTTTCGGTCTTCATCACCCATGTTGAGCACTAATTCTAAAGTTACAAGACCCTTAGGAAACTTATTGGACTTGAGTTACATCACTTGATCATCATAGTTTTGATTCAATCTATCTTGATTATGCACTAAAAAATTGGCCTCTTCAAGAAAAAATTGTAGAATTTTCTAATCACTTTCAAACACTTTCCAATTAACATTATTATAAGAAATGGAAGGCCTAACAATAATATTAACATTTTGTTCATCACTTTTCACTGAAATTTTATTGGGGATATCAAATTGAGATCCAATAATAGCTAACCTATCTACATGTTGATTCATCTTCATAGGAATTGCAATTATATTAAAAGCATGAAAATCCTCAATTGCATCCCACACCCTATGATTGTAATCTTTCATAGTATCATTCGTAGTTGCACTTGTCCCCTTTAATTTTGAATAATTAATTCACTATCACCATGAACCTTTAAATCCCTAATACCTTTTGTCTTGGCCCAATCTAGTCCATTAATCAAAATTTCATACTCAGCATTATTGCTTGTACATGAAAAACTAAATCTAAAGGTTGCATAGTATTTTTTACCTTCAGGAGAGAAAATAATTGCACCACCACTATAACCATTTTTTCTTCTAGCACCATCAATGAATGTAATGCCCAAACTTCATTTCTTTATTCCTCTTATGTTTCACTAATAGCCTTGAAAACATCTAGCATCAGGATACCAGACTCTTGGAGCATATAGTTCCCCAAACCACCATCCCAAAAAACATCATCCAAAGTCTCTAAAGTATTTCTTACACCACACTCATCTAGGTAGATATCTGGAATGTTCTCCATCTAGTTATATGTTTCCTTGATGACTGGATCATCAATAGTATCAAATGCAAGGTAGCTAGCATTGAAGAAATTAGACACATAAGGTATTTTATGGTGTGTTTCTAATGAAAGATTTTATAGTCACCTTAGTTATATATCTAGTATGAAAGACCTTATGAGACCTGTTAGGGATTTTTCTTGCATAAACTGTACTGCTTGATATGCTTATTTGAATCTTGTTACCTCTTTATCCTGACTCAGAGTTCAGAGGCAAGAAAAGCCTAATTGCTAAGGATTAAACGACATCCTTCTTCATTTTTGAGCTCCACAGATGCTCAGGCAGGTTTTACCTTATAAGAGGACTGATAACACAGTATTTGTTAATGTGGACACTGATTTGTCATGTATCTTTACTGCACCAACTAATAAAATACCTTGTAAATGATCAAGCATAATCATATACAAGACATAACCATATAAACCATGATCTTTTATATGACAAGAAACCAGTGATATAAGGGTTTCAATCCTTCTTCCTTTTCTT
>MU227549.1:2288275-2304708 GCA_018584345.1 Thuja plicata
AGAGATTGGTCAGAATATTTGGCAGCTTTTATATTCAATTTCCCCGTTTTACTTACATTCGGGTAGGAGGATTTAAGGAAGAACCATTGAAGCTACCTAGGTATGCCTTTGACTGTTTCATTCTTGCCGAAGTCTGTAGGCAGTTGTTCATTGTCATTAAAACAGCTCTCCCAGAAGATAAATGGAACTCTCTGTTCCCGGTGAAATTGGGCCACTTAGTCTGTAATAGCATACTGGACGCATCTGTTGTGGGTAGTAATTTATTGAATTTTCATATGCCTTTTTGTGAACCGAGAACAGGATTCGACAGCAAAGGTTTTGCAAGGCAGACCCTTGGATTAGGAAAATGCCCTTCACCGAGTTACCACCTGGAGGACCTATGGGAGGATCTTGGTAATGAAAAAATGATATAGGAACGAGATAGAACCAGGCTCACAGTTTCTCAGATTAAGCTACTGCAGTTAAAGTTTGATATCAGAAACATGGAAGAAAATGATTCAGAGGTTCCCTGTCCATCTACCACTGTTTCCGAGGAGAGTGTTGTTTCGATCATTGATTGGAGCAGAAAGGAGTCTAGTGATATCAGACTCCGAGCCCGCAGTATCTTCGAGGAAACAGAGAATTGGATTGTGTTGAAGAAGAAAGAAGTTCATCTTCTCATAGATACCAGTCATAACATTGGGTCGCCCATTGAGAATATAACACGAACCTTTGCTAATAGTTCTCTTTTGTCATTGAATGCAGGTGAGAAAATACCATTGAAGGAGAAGACGACCTCGGTGAAACATCCAACCGCGCCAAGGTCAAGACCAACAACGAGGTCTAAGAAGAAAAACCAAATGGCCTCGGAGGAACCTGATTATCTGGGCGACATCGGTGACCTCAATGATGATGATCTGTCTTTCACTCCTGACCACAAGGGAAAGATGCAGGAAGTTCTGATGCATTGCCAAGACCTGTCTCAGGATGCAGATACACCTGTGAAGACTCCCGACAATCGGATGGTGTCTAGGACGATCCCACCGTGGCTCACAGAGTCAGTCAACAAAAGGAAAAGCTTCAAGCCTTTATCTATGCCGGTCAAAGAAATAGTGACGAAGTATGCAACTCGTATGCCAAAAACTAAAAGGATGAAGAGTGATGCGAGATTAATAACGGATCCTTCTACAGGAAAAGTCACTGCTAAAATTGTCACGGTGAGATTGATGGGAGATACACAAGAACCTGAACCTGAAGATTACGAAATAACGAAGATGGAATTGGGAGTGTTAAACAGGGACTCACGTGACCATATTTTTAAATTTTCTGCTGATCATATGCTAGGGCAGTCACAAAAGGACAGCAGAGAGAAGCGGGAGTTAAAGCAGATGGTTTCGACCATGGCATAATTCCTATCTTCATTGGCTGAAAATGGCGCGATTCCTCTAGCACAGGTTCATCAAGGGTTCGACCCTAATTCGGTGGAAAATCAGAAGCTATTCAAACAGGTGCAGAAAGGGAGGACCTAGACAGAGGTGATGAAGGCCTAGACAGACGACATCATAACAGAAGAGAGCACTTTTATCAGAGAATTCGTGAGTACACGGACAGACGGTGAGGCACTCTTGGGTGAGATTCAGACGTTGGTCCCAGTCTGGGAAAGTGATGCTGAAAGTTGTGCAAAAATTGTAAAAAGAGTACAAGAGATCGAAGACTACGGAGTGAAGCAATTTCTAACAGAGAATCCCATGAAGCTGGTCGACCCATGCATGCTGTTTATCTCAAAGAAGAACTTCAGCTGGAAGAACACATTGTTCGAAACAGCTATTGCTCAGATGCGGGTTATGGAAAAGGCTGTAAAGGAGATTCACTCGGACACCCTGAAGGACATTAAGATAGTAAATCCCTCAGGTATTCTACAATTGGAGGATGCAGACCAGGGAGTCGACGAATTAGTGAAATCCTTCATGGATGAGATGAATGCTTTCAAGGAAAGTGAAGCTCCGACAGTTCAGGACCTCACGAGGACTTCCAACATAGAAGCAATGTTAATATTAAACCGAGGTCAATTGCCAAAGGAAGCGGATAAAATTTAGAAAATGAGATGGGAGAAAAATGCCACGCATGCCAAATTGATCGCGCTGAACAACTTACACGCCCCGCCCACTCAGGAATTGCTCCGAGTTTATCATTCCTAGAAACTTGTAAAGGTTGCCACATCACCAGATGCATGAGAAAACTGAATCAAATTCAGTTTTGTTTACCCAATTTATGCTGTTTTAAACTTTTCTGGAAACTGGTTGTTAAATGTTAACTGTTTCTTGTTTTTATGCGGTCCGAGAAGCCGGGTTTTTCTGGAGGCTTTCTCAGACCGTCCAAACTATTTAAGCTGGCGCTTAAGACATGGAAGAGGTTAGAATAGATTAGCATAGAAGAACAGATAGATTTTATTTAAAAGCAGTAGTGTAATTTCTTTTGCTGTCCTTTCAGTAGTTTGAATGATTGATGATAACTGGACTTTGAGTCAGTCTTACCTGATTACTCATACATGGAAATATTTTGATCTTTGAATCATATAGTGAAATACATATGTTCTACTTTGAGAGAATGATGTATCGATCTTGTGTATGTGCAATTCAGTTTCAATCATTTTTGTAGTTCTCTGAATTATAGCTTTTTTGTATGAGAGTATTTAGCTGTGCTGAATTTCTAAATCAGTTTCTTAGTTTACTTTTCCTGTGCAAGGTAGTTACCTACTTCATTATTTGGTTCTGCAAATTTCTGTTGTTCTATCTCATCCGTCTAGGAATGGCTGAGAGATCTTTTACTACTTTTCAGTTAAAAGCTTATAAGTTAAATTGCATTTTCCATTCATTGAATATTTTATAAAGGGAGTTGTACCTTTTTACAAAATTCAGAGGGAAGCAAAGTAAATGCTTGCCCTACTGTTGTGTAAACGATTTGTTTTCAGAGGCATAGAGTTGGAGGATAATTATCAGTTTATAAAGAGAACAAATCTGTTAGCCAACAAACTCCTAACAGGGTTGGAAGATATTTTAACAGGGATCACTATAAATAGTATAGTTCTTTGTGGGTACTAATTCCCATCGGGGTTTTTACCATTTAGTTTCCCCATAACCAAAAGATGTGTTGTGTAATGTGTTATCTAAATGTGCATTTACTTTGTATCAATCTGGATTAATAAGTTTAATATAAAGATCAAGTTGCTGATAACTGATTCAACCCCCCTCTCAGTTATCCTTGAAGTATTCTAACAAGTATTATGGGAATCCTTTATGTAATCCAGTGGGAAAGAAATACAATCTTGTTTTCTACTTTTATGTATCCTTGTTGTATGAATGAATAAATGCAATCTTCAATTATGAGTTTTTGAGATTTTGTTCATTCACTCTTCTATGGGGGTGCACGCGGAAGGTTTACTCAGTTTATAGTTCAGTAGGAAGTAGGTGTAAGTCATTTGAGGCATTTAGGGCTATGTTGTTCCTGTAGCCATTAGTAACAGCACTATTGGTTATTCCTCCAACACATGAAATTAAATAGTTTTCTATTACAACACATTCTCATGTCTTTTAGATTAAGCTATTAATTCCATTTCTTAGTTCAGTGTTCATTTTAGCATTTTCTATTCCTTAAATCATGATGACTTCTATGGTAGATTAAAGCATATACTTTTCTGATACCATTCCAAGTTTACGTCCTTGGTCGATAATTTACTGAGTTCAGTATGATGTCCTTAGTATGATAGCTGACATTTCTTTTTACAAAGTCATTATAGGGAGGATGTCCAATCCTTAATTATAGAGGGTATAATACTAACCAGTCATTTTTGGCACCACTGCCAGGGATGGTGTCAATTTAGTCCAGACCAAGAGTCATTGTCTTAGATTTAATTCAACATTTCTTTTTATGCATAGAAGAAGAGATCATCTTGGGAGTTTCCCTCCTCAATATAACTAGGCTAAACCATTTAATATCCTTAACCTTGAGCTTGAGGATCCCCTAATTGTGAAAATTGAAGAAGAAGAACCATTTGTAAACCCATTTTCTAATGAGAAAGAACCATCATCCTCTGAAGATTTATTGCATTTGAATGAAATCTTTGTTGAACCTAAGTATCAATAGCCACATCCACCTCCAAGGATGGCACAACCTACTTTTCCTTTCCCTATTCCTCCTCAACAGGGAAACCAAAATCTGACGAACATACCTGCTTCTGCACTCCCAATATTCTATGGCCTCATCACTGAAGACCCAAAGAACTTCCTATTTGAGTTTGACATTCTCTTTAGGAGTTATGACTATACAACTGATGCCCATAAACTGAAGTTGTTTCCCTCAACTCTTAAGGAGGATTCTCTATGGTGGTTCATGGGGCTGCGAGCTAATGCCATAGCAGATTAGGATGCCATGAGAAATATGTTCATTTAAAAGTATAAGGAAGACTGTAGAGGCAGAGATTTAAAGGGACACAACATTTTTAAAATGTCACAGAAAGAGGATGAGACTTTGGAGGATTATGTCTCTTAGTTCATGTTTAACCTGCAATGTAACATGCAACACCAGTTGAATGAGGAATCCCAAAAACATATTTTCTTGAAAGGCATACATGAAGGAAGTATGGATGCCTTCGACCTTATGGCTAGAGGCCACATCAACCAAAAGAACTAGGTAGATATCAAGAACATCTACATAAATTATTCAAGATCCATTATTAAAAAGGGCAAAGGAATTTGAGACTTACTTCATAAGTCTACTAGTTCCAGAGTATCTAAGATGGAACTTTCAAATCATTTATCAAACTTCAAGGAAGACATCATTAATGATGTTGCTACTTAGATTGACACCATGTAGGATAGGCAGAAGAAGGAAGATGTTGATGTTGTGTTAACTTAATACTGCCCACATTATAGAGAAAAGAAGAGAAGATGAGAAGATGCAAGTGCAAGACTATCGCAAATGTGGAGTCCCAACCAATGCCTATAGAATTCAAATCTATCAATGAAAATGGAGAGGTACTCTACATTTCTCAATGAAGGCCATGGGCCCAAAGACCAGGTATGCCACAAGATCCTCTCCAAACTTCTAGCAATAGTAATCCATGGAAAAATTGTTAGATTATGGGTCCCCACAGCTTTGGTGGGTACATTTATTGGAAAAAACCCCATCAGGGATGGCAACAACCCCATCAGGGTTGGAAAAAACCTCAACAGGGTTGGAAACAACCCTAGCAAGGTTGGCAACAACCTCAGCAGAGTTGGTACCAACCTCAACAGCGGTGGCAGTAGCCCAATCAGTGGTATAACCAATATAACCATCCAACTCAGTATTCTTTGATGCCACCACCTCAGCAACAGGCTATAATTCCTCCTCCTACAGCTAATAAAAATACACCTAAGCAAACCTACTTTCTATCTCAGCCTAATCCTAATCCCAATAATAAGCCACCAGCTCAACAACAAAGCTATGCCATTTCCTTTAACAATATCCATCTTAGGTCAGGAACAATTCTTGCCTCTCCTCCCACACCTATCATCATAGAGTTTGAAGAGCCAATTTCTAAATTAGCTGATGTGCCATCTCAACAAACCTCTCTAGCAGCCAAAGAGCCCCCATTTCCTTAAAGGTTAGTCAACCAAGCTGAACCCATAGTCAACCTTGGAGTAGCAGATTTACTCAATCAGTTGAAGCAGATGACAGTAAAAATACCCTTACTTGATGCAATCAAAGAAGTTACTATCTACACCAAGGATATTAGGGAAGCTTTTATAAAACAACTAGGGAGGAAGAATAAGGATCCTAAGACTATTCATGTAGTAGGGCAGTTGTCTGATCTTATGCTAGAAAAGTTAACTGTTCGCAAATACTCTGATCCAGGGGGCCCTGTCGTTACAGTCACTATTCATGGTATGCAAATTCAAAATGCTTTTGTCGATCTAGGTGCCTCTATAAATGTCATGACCAAGAAAGTACTATCTTGATTGAATATTTTTTTTCTTAGGGACACTCCAACAATCCTACAGCTTGCTGATAGCTCTACTATCAAACCTGATGGAATGATAGAAGACGTCATTGTTACCTTACACTCTTGGGAGTATCTAGCAGATTTTTTTGTTCTCTCACCTAAAGCTGATATGGGAGGGTATCCTTTGATCCATGGGAGACCATGGTTGGCCAATTATAATGCCTTCATAGCCTGTAGGTCTGGGAAAATTACCATATCCAATGGTGTACATACAAAGAATCTAACCCTATATTCCCCTGCTCAGCCCATGTAGCAAGATGATGAGACAGTATGGCCTGAATTAGAGGATGTCAAAACCAAAGCCAATTCAATCCATAAACTCATGGTGATAGGAATGGAGCTTCTTGTAGCCTCTATGAAAGAAGATGAGATAATTTCATCCATTATCACTAATGAATATGGCATAGATTCACAGTTGTGTCTGCAACCAGACTGTGTTTTGGAGACCATTTTGCCTACTCCACTTGCCTCTCCATACTCACTATCCTCCCATTTTATTCATTCCCTATTACCCCATGAGATGGATTCACCACCAATTTCTCAGTTAACCATGTTGGATGAAGTAGTTAAAATGGAAGTTAGTCCCGGAAAGGAATTGAATGTCAGAAAAACCCTGTCATTGCCACACCAGAAAGATATCCTTAAGATGCTATAGGAAAACTATCAGGAAATTGCTTGGGATTACATAGACATGAAAGGTTTAGATCCTAGAATGTGTACTCATTGGATCTATATTATTCTATATTATAAACTGGTAAGGAACCCACAGAGGAGAGTAAATCCTGTCCTAAGGGACATAGTCAAAACTGAGCTTCAGAAATTGTTAAATGTTGGATTTATTTATCCTATTTCTGATAGCCAATAGGTGTCACCCTTATTCATAGTACCCAAAAAAGGAGGTAAATGGAAATTTTACATTGATTGTCGGGAACTCAATAAATCCACTAAAAAGGACCATTTTCCACTCCCATTAATAGACCAAGTCCTTGATAATCTAGCGTGTAAGAAATATTTTTCTTTCCTGGATGGGTTCAGTGGTTACAACCATATCCTAAGAGCTCCTTAAGATGATGAGAAAACTACCTTTACATGTCTGTGGGGAACTTTTTCCTACTTTGTCCTACCATTTTGTTTGTGCAATGCCCCAGCCACATTAGTATCTTTTCAAACATATCTGTTGACTATATGGAAATTGGCATGGATGACTTCACTGCTTATGGGGAGACTTTTGATGAAGCTAAACCCAATCTGGGAAAGGTACATCGAAGATGTCAGGAATACAATCTTTCTCTCAATAGTGAGAAATACTTTATGATGATGGAGGACGGGGTTTTCCTAGGACATTACATCTCCTCACATGGTATCCAGGTAGATCTAGCAAAGATTGCAGTAATCAACACTCTGTTTGCTCCCAAGAAGCAAAAAGATGTTAGGAGTTTTCTCAGGCATGATAGATACTATAGGTGGTTTATTAAATATTTCAGTGAGATTGTAGCACCCATTTTTAACTTTTTGAAAAGGATTCTAAGTTCTCTTGGAATTTTGCATGTGAACAATCTTTCCTGCAGCTTAAGGGTGTTCTCACCACAACTCCAGTACTACAAGGTCCCACTTGAGGATTACCCTTTCATATCCACACAGATGCTTCTGCCTATGCTATTGGAGCAGTACTTGGCTATAAAATATATTTTTTTGAACATGCTACTTACTTCATTAGTAAGAACCTACAAGGAGATAAATTCAATTACACCGTGATAGAGAAAGAGTTGACGGTAGTCATCTATGCATTGAATAAGTTCAGACACTATATTACTAGATATGAGATATTTTTCCATACAGACCATTCAACTATCAAGTACCTAATGAATAAACCAGCCATCTCTAGAAGGTTGGCTCGATGGTTGCTACTGTTGTAGGAATTTGATATTACTGTTGTGGATAAACCTGGGAAAGCCAATGTAGTGGCTGATTTTATTTCCCGCTTACATGTTCCTAATGATCCTGTAACCATCGATGATAGTTTTTGGGATGAGCATCTCTTCTTTTTATTAGCACAAAACCTGTGGTATGCCAACATTGCCATCTATGTCACCACTGGGTGTACACCTTCTCACTTTTCCTCCAAGGAATAGAAATTGCTAGCTAAGAAGAGTTTTAATTTTTCTTGGTTTGTTGGTTTCATGTTTTATACTCGTCTAGATCAGGCTATGTGCAGGTGTATCCATGAAGATGAAACCTATGACATCCTTTAGGTGTGTCATGATGAGCCATGTGGTGGCCACTTTGTAGAAAAGTAGACAACTTTCATAATCTAAACTACTGGGTATGATTGGATGACTCTCCACAAGGATTCTGCTAAATATACCAAGAAGTGTGATCGATGCCAATGCATGGGGAGGCCTACTAAAAGTGATGAGATTCCCCTGTAGCCTTAGGTCACCATGGTCATTTTTAACAAATGGGGGATTGACTTTGTTGGACTCAGTGACCCTTATTCTTAGGGTAAGTCTTACATTTTGATCTATACTGAATATGTTACTAAGTGGGCTGAGGCTAAACCAATGAAGCATCCTCGGGATAACAATATTGCCAATTTTTAATATGAATTCATATTTACAAGATTTGGTGTTCCCAGAGAAATAGTGTCTGATTAGGGTGCTTAGTTCACTTCCAACCTAATAGCTTCCCTGATGGAAGAGTATAAGATTTGCCATGGTAAGTCATCACCTTACCATCCACAAGACAATGGTTAGGTGGAGGTTACCAATCAGGAGTCGGAAGACATCCTTACAAAGATTGTCTCTATTTATAAGAAAGAAGGGGCCGCCAAGCCTCCTGAAGCACTATGGGCCTATAGGACTACTTGGAAAACTACTACAGGGTTCTCCCCATTTCAACTAGTTTACGGTAAGTCCACAATGATGCTAGTATAAATCTAGCATAGAACCTTACACACAACATTGGAGGTAAATTTAGATCTTACTGAAGCTCAACAAGAGCACATCTTTAACATGAACAACCTCAATGAATGGCGTAAGTCTACTTTGGCTAACATAGAGTTGGTGCAGCAACAAAGGAAGTAATGGCATGACAATTTTATTAAGTATAAGACGTTTACAGTCGGTGACTAGGCCTTCCTGTATGACTCTAGATACCAGCATACTCCTGCTATGTTTCAAACTCACTGGTTAGGGCCTTATGAAATTATTGTTGGTTTTTCCAATGGTACGGTGTAGTTGTCTATTGTTGATCTTGTCTGTTTCAAATTACTAGTTACATATTATGAGTAACATAATTGCATTCATTTTATTATACAGCGCTTAAAAAACTTGCACTCATAATTACAGTTCTTACTATTCATAATTACTCAACAGATGTCCGCATTGAACACCTTTGCACTTATTTTCTCATACAACACTTAAAAAAATTGAACTCCAAAACTTTCCATCTTTGCAAAACCTACAGCTTTGCACTTTTTTTCTACAACTTTCTTGATATCATTTTTGTGCACTCTTTGCAAGTATTCTTCTATCCTTCATACTCTGAGGGAATGGGTGGTGATTTTACTGGAGCTTTGTAAAAGGAGGTATTGGACAGAGTGTAGCTATGGATCTCATATTATAGGCAAGGTTGAAAAATTATCTATTTGTTGGAAGACCAGAAAAAGGAAAAGTTGGGGGTAAATGATGAGGCCAATATAAGGCCTATTTAGCTTATAGTTTGTGTGCTTTTATGACTAGATTTTGAGAGCTTCATAAGCTTTCATAATACTTTTTTAAATAATTTGTACTTATATATTAGAACTTCTATATATATGCATGTGAATGTGTGTGGAATATTTTAATTTAATAAATATTCTATCTGTATGTTGGATGGTTATGTGAAACTAAATCTATTATATTTTTCTCCTACTTTAAGTTGGGTGGTTTTTCCTGTAGCCATGTGATGAGAGCAAGCTAGTGAAGAAAATTATTATAGATTTTTTCTTGGATATGTATGCACGCTCATCTTTTACAGGAAATGGTGGATCCAGGGGTAAAGAAGAAGTTAACATTAAAGAACGAAGTGATGCTTTCTAGAGAACAACTATTACGGGGCTCATGATGGCTCAACTACTCTCAGGCGATTATGGTTTTCTATTGGAGATGAGGTCAATACTGAATAACAGCCACGATGGAGTAAATCCAATAGTGGTGCATTCCTAGATTTGTGTGTAGTTGAATACATTTTGTTCCCACATTCAATAATGTTGATCATGTATCTTAATGATTTTCATATCCCTAATGTTGGGGGATCCTAGTTGCTAGGAGTTCTACTTTAAAAGTTTTTGTTAAATAAGCTGGAAGTCTTGGTTTTGGAGTTAGTTAGTATTATGGTAATCCTTTATGTAATCCAGTGGGAAAGAAATACAATCTTATTTTCTTCTTTGATGTACGAATGAATAAATGAAACCTTCAATTCTTAGTGTATGATTTTTTGTTCATTCACTCTTCCATGGGGACCCATGTGGAAGGGTAACTTAGTTTATAGTTCAGTAGGAAGTAGGTGTAAGTCATTTAAAGCATTTAGGACTCTATTTCTCCTACATCCATTAGTAATAGCACTGTTAGTTGTTCCTGCAACACAAGCAATTAGTTAGTTTTCTATTACAACACGTTCTCATGTCTTTTAGATTAAGTTGTTAATTACATTTCCTAGTTCAGTGTTCCTTTTAGCATTTTCTATTGCTTAAATGGTGATGAATTCTAAGGTGGATTGAAGCATATAATTTTTCAATACCATTCCAAGTTTACATCCCTGGTTGATAATTTAATGAGTTTAGTATGATGTCCTTAGTATGATAGCTGGCATTAATTTTTACAAAGTCACTATAGGGAGGATGTCCAATCCTTAATTGCAGAGGGTATAATACTGACCAGTCAAATATGACATGAAAGAAACCATTCACTCCAATAGATAGGTATAGAAATGAGATAAGATAACAAGGAATGAAATAATTAACAAGATTATCTTTATCAATCATTCACAATAGTATACAAAAATTCAAAAAGAAAGAGGACTAAAATAACTGAAACATTTCTTCATCAACTAGCCACTATAATATGCTTCAGTGAGAATTACAAACATATGAAAACATGACGATAGGAAAAGTGTCACAGAAAGTCCATTTTACACAATCTAACACTCCTTAAAAAAAGCTTCAAAAACTACTTATATACAAACTCCTAAACCATAAAGGCTCAGGAGTTGATCCATCAGATCATATCAGAAAACTTAAGGTTACAAAACATATTCTTGAAAACCATCATAAACTCTAAAATGGTAAAGTTTGTTCATTAATGTACCTTGGAAAATATCCTAGATGATCAAATATGTCTTGGAGATATCTCCCATCACCATAACTTTGACTGAAAAGATCAGCCTGATCCATCTACCTTGTTTGAACTTTAAAAATCATGTCACTACCATGAAAACCCTAAGATAAGATTTGAAAATTTAAAAATATGATATTAAAAGTCACAAGTGGCATGTAATATATCATCAAGGACCAAAGAAAAGGCTTTATCTCCTTTTAAAATAGATTCATTGATTTTCTCTAAGTTACCCGTGACCTTAGGATCTCAAACTACTACATGCCAGGAAGACTCAATGCCTCATACATTATGCATCATGCATCTTAGCTTCAAGCAAAAGTGTTGAGCACTGAATGAACACCAACTAAATGAATCATTAACCTTAAGCCATGTCATCGCAATCATAGATCTCACTTAACCGGGAAGGACACATGTCTTTGTGGCACAATGCCTTGAATGTTAAATAGTGAGCACCTTTTGTATTAAGACAAAGCACCAGCCACATGATCAAACAAAAACTGACTACAAATTAACAAGTTGTCAACCCTCAAAGAAAGGTGGCCCCACTGTCCACATGTCAAATGTCACAACGCATTGTTGGATCCCTAGTGTTTGATCTCTACATGGAGGAAAAGTGACGACTATCTTATCAAACTTACCTTTGAATATTATCTTTAACCTAGCCTTCAACCTAGGCACATAAATCCTTTATATCTCCAAGTCTCTAGATACTCAGCTTAACCTTGGCCTTATCACATGTTTAGTGATACAAGCTATCTTGTAATCTCCAAATACTTATCTTGACCCTTAGTTTATTCAAATATTGAGCTACATCCACCGTTATACATATTAATCAATGGTCCTCTCTGAATCTCATAAGACTTGGCCTGATTCAGATTCTCTCTCAAGACTCAGAGATAAAGCTTATCTCTAAATCACCAAGTGCAAGTGTTAACTCTGATTTATTATTTGTGTGTCCTTCTTCTTTTTGTCCCATTTGGCCTTACAATTAATATCCATAGAAGCATTCAACATTTCAATAGTGCTCATTTTACTAAATTTTATTGGCCCTTGAATGACTGGCATGTCATCTTCATCCATCTCATCAAAAAATTTTATCTTTGAATCGCCAAGTGCAAGTCTTAACTCATTGACAAGTGAAGTAATAGATTACAAAAATGGAATGTTTGGATACGAACATATTAATGCATTATGATGTAAGAATCAGATAGATGGTGATGTCAGATACAAGTGGAACTACCTAAGAATAATAGATGCATGTATTGTTCACTATTGAGAAATCAATGTAACAGAATTATATTTTTGATTGTATGAGCAGTGAGCTTAGTATACCTTTAACAAGATTTTGTCTTCCTCTAACAAGGAAATATGCTAATGTAATAATCATCACCTAACATGGATACATCTCCTAACATGGACCTAATAATTTTAGTACATATTTGTTGGTACCATCCCCAATGGGATTTTCCCTTCGCCAAGGTTTCCTTGACAAAAAACTCATTGTGTATAGTTGTATTGATGCAAGGAGGGATAAGTAGATGGGACCAGAGGCTCATCAACCTACCAAACTATCTTGCAAACACAATGTGGAAGCCAAACAACATAGTGATAGAAGAAAACATACGTATCCCTTATATTAAATTCATCAAAATCATTACATTTCGGGCTGTAAGGCCTTCATATTTTTGGCTATATATTAAATGAATTACAATAAGACCTTCATACAATAGATATCACAGACCTTTGATCTCAATATCTAAACATTTTCTTTCTTTCTCTAAGATTGATTTCTAAACTAAGAACATAAAACCAAATATATAGAAGAGTCCACCACAAGAGGTCGACATTCAAATCTATAAGGGAGACCTAGATTTAGGTCCACATAGATCTCAATGAGAGATTCCAAATCAATTAAGCGATCAAAATTAACTGAAGAAGTTGGCCACAGATCTAACTATAAGTAAAGCATATGCGAGCATCAGAAAACCCATTGGTAAGGACATCATCAAAACCCATTGGTAAAGAATGAACGAGAAATAGAAGACAAACATACCCAAGAAATAGATAATGAGTGATAGAGACAAGCATTCCCAAGTAGCAGAACCCAAGTGACAGATAACAAACTAAAGAACTAAAGAAAACATATTTTTGGTTGTGTAGGATTGCCAATGACCCAAGATTCTCCCGCATCAGACACCCGGGGTTACAAGAAATTATTCTCTAAATCATGTGTCTGGTCCAACCTAAAATTAATCCAAATTAGATTAAGAAATCCAAGATGAGTCCTGAATCAGTCAGTTCTTCCACTTTACTAGATACTCCATGTATTCCTTTCCTCTTGTACTTCTACGAATTCTCTGTGTTAGAATCTTTCAAATTCCTCTATCTGCTTCTTAGGGTAATCACTTGGTACTATCACTTCTTCATCAAGTTCATGATATTCATATAAGTCTAAAATATTTAATATAGGTGATATATCCATGTCATCAGGTAATTCAACTTCATAAGCATTTCCAGTGTCAAATCTTCTCAGCATTTCACAAAGACCAAATTTCTTTATCTTTAGTTTACCATATGTTCCAATAGGAAATCTTCCTTTCTTCAGATGACCCATCACAACATAACCAAATTCAAATGTTTTATGTCTTCTAGATTTGTCTCCACTATCTTTGTATTTTTTATTACTTTTCTCCAGCTTCTGTTTCACATCTTCATGCAATGTCTTCATAAATTCTTCAAATTCCTTCAGTAATTATTTTCTCTTCTCCCACAATATATCCCAAATATGATATACCTCTCAGTTGTGTTCCATGAACAATCTCAAAAGTTTTCTTTCTAGTACTTATATTCAATAAACTATTGTATGCAAACTCTCCTTGTGCTAACATGAAATCCCAATTTCATGGCGTGTCTCCAAGTAAGAATCTCAAAAAATTACCCAAACTTCTATTTATAACCTCTATTTGTTCATCAATCCGAGGATTAAATGTAGAACTAAACTTCAACTCGGTATCCAACTTCTTCCAAAGTGTTCTCCAAAAATAGCTAACAAAATTATTGTCTCGGTCAGAGGTGATACTCCTTGGTAATTCATGCAATCTAACAATTTTTGTAAAGAAAAGATCTGCTATGTGTAGTGCATCTGATGTTTTCTTACATGCTATGAAATGTTTCATCTTAAAAAATCAATCCACAAAAACAAATATAGAATTATTACCTCTTGTTGTCCTAGGTAAGCCAAGCACAAAATCCATGCTAATATCACTCCAAGGTTTGATAGGAATAGTAATTGGTGTATACAAACTAGTATTCTAACTCACTCCCTTTGCAACCTTACAAACTCCACAACTTATTACAATTTTTTGAACATCCTTATACAACTAAGGCCAAAAATACCTATCCTTCAGCAAACTCAATGTTTTATCAATACTAAAGTGTCGAGCCAATCCACTACTATGTTTCTCATTAATCAAATTAGTTCTCATTGATCCTCTTGGTATACACAACTAAATACCTTTGAACAACATATCTTCCTAAATGAAATAGTCTTCATACTTACTTGATTGGTTTGAATTAGGTACTCTGCACACTCTCTACTGCTCTAAAAAATCAGGATCACTTTCATACAAATTCTTCATGTCATAAAAAACAAGAACTTCAATTCTATTTCAGTCAACAAAGATCTTATTCTACTCACTGAATCAGTAAATCTATTAGAAAATCCACTCTTATGATTAATCACAAATGTAAAGCTCTACAAATACTCTACCCATTTCATATGTCTCTAATTCAACTTATTTTGACTACCCAGATATTGTAAAACCTTATGATCAGTATACAACACAAATTCATTTGGCATCAAATAATGTCTCCACTTTTTCATAGCTTGCACAATAGCATAGAACTCTTGATCATAGAAAAAATATTTCTTTTTTGCATCATTCAAATTTTTACTAAAGAAAGAAATAGGTTTACCTTCTTGAGTCAATATAGCTCCAATTGCACTTCCACTTGCATCACATTCAACTTGAAATACCTTATTGAAATAACGTAAGGCTAACATAGGTAATTTGGCAACCTTTAGATTTAAAGCTTCAAAACTCTTATCAGCTCCATGTGTCCATTTGAATTCTCTTTTGTCTCATATCATTTTCTCATTCGTAGAATTACAAATAGAACTGAAATTTTTGATAAACTTCCTGTAAAAACTTGCCAATCCATGAAATGAACTTACCTCAGTGACATTTTCAGGTGTAGGCCAATTTAGTATAGCTTCAGCCTTCTCTAGATCCATCTTCAAACCATCAGCTGAAATCACAAATCCCAAATACAGAAGCTCTTCTTTCATGAAGGAACACTTCTTCAAATTTATCAGTAACTTTTCTTCTTTTAATCTATGCAACACTTGCCTTATATGCATCAAATGCTCTTCTCTAGTCTTACTAAATATCAGAATATCATCCAAGTATAGAATCACACACTTATTCAAGAATTTATTCATAAATTTATTCATTAGTCTCATAAATGTACTCACTGCATTATTTAAACCAAAGGGCATAACCAACCACTCATACAAACCTTCCTTTGTCTTGAAACAAGTCATCAATTCATCTCTTTCTCTGATTCTTATCGAATGATATCCACTTTTACAATAAATTTTGGAAAATATCTTTCTCCACTCAAACAATCCATTATGTCATCCATTCTCGGTATAGGAAACCTATGCTTTACTATGATCCTATTAATTTCTCTAGAATCAGTGCACATTCTCCATTATCCATTCTTCTTAGGTGCTAACTGTAGACACCTAAAATTTACCAGGTGTATCTCAGGGATTCCAAATTACAAATCTCAGCCAAATGCTTCATAATATCATCTCAATGCAAACCAAATGGACATTTATCAAATAAAAAGAACAAAATTCAAATCAAATTAAATGATCAAATAATCATGAAATCAAATAATTAAATTCAAGCCTAAAGGGATTAATCAAATTATGCAATTGATTTTTCAATTGTATAGTTCAAATAAAAAAG